>OY735143.1:0-126361 GCA_963457615.1 Nicrophorus investigator
GTAACGTAACGTAACGTAACGTAACGTAACGTAACGTAACGTAACGTAACGTAACGTAACGTAACGTAACGTAACGTAACGTAACGTAACGTAACGTAACGTAACGTAACGTAACGTAACGTAACGTAACGTAACGTAACGTAACGTAACGTAACGTAACGTAACGTAACGTAACGTAACGTAACGTAACGTAACGTAACGTAACGTAACGTAACGTAACGTAACGTAACGTAACGTAACGTAACGTAACGTAACGTAACGTAACGTAACGTAACGTAACGTAACGTAACGTAACGTAACGTAACGTAACGTAACGTAACGTAACGTAACGTAACGTAACGTAACGTAACGTAACGTAACGTAACGTAACGTAACGTAACGTAACGTAACGTAACGTAACGTAACGTAACGTAACGTAACGTAACGTAACGTAACGTAACGTAACGTAACGTAACGTAACGTAACGTAACGTAACGTAACGTAACGTAACGTAACGTAACGTAACGTAACGTAACGTAACGTAACGTAACGTAACGTAACGTAACGTAACGTAACGTAACGTAACGTAACGTAACGTAACGTAACGTAACGTAACGTAACGTAACGTAACGTAACGTAACGTAACGTAACGTAACGTAACGTAACGTAACGTAACGTAACGTAACGTAACGTAACGTAACGTAACGTAACGTAACGTAACGTAACGTAACGTAACGTAACGTAACGTAACGTAACGTAACGTAACGTAACGTAACGTAACGTAACGTAACGTAACGTAACGTAACGTAACGTAACGTAACGTAACGTAACGTAACGTAACGTAACGTAACGTAACGTAACGTAACGTAACGTAACGTAACGTAACGTAACGTAACGTAACGTAACGTAACGTAACGTAACGTAACGTAACGTAACGTAACGTAACGTAACGTAACGTAACGTAACGTAACGTAACGTAACGTAACGTAACGTAACGTAACGTAACGTAACGTAACGTAACGTAACGTAACGTAACGTAACGTAACGTAACGTAACGTAACGTAACGTAACGTAACGTAACGTAAGTAACGTAACGTAACGTAACGTAACGTAACGTAACGTAACGTAACGTAACGTAACGTAACGTAACGTAACGTAACGTAACGTAACGTAACGTAACGTAACGTAACGTAACGTAACGTAACGTAACGTAACGTAACGTAACGTAACGTAACGTAACGTAACGTAACGTAACGTAACGTAACGTAACGTAACGTAACGTAACGTAACGTAACGTAACGTAACGTAACGTAACGTAACGTAACGTAACGTAACGTAACGTAACGTAACGTAACGTAACGTAACGTAACGTAACGTAACGTAACGTAACGTAACGTAACGTAACGTAACGTAACGTAACGTAACGTAACGTAACGTAACGTAACGTAACGTAACGTAACGTAACGTAACGTAACGTAACGTAACGTAACGTAACGTAACGTAACGTAACGTAACGTAACGTAACGTAACGTAACGTAACGTAACGTAACGTAACGTAACGTAACGTAACGTAACGTAACGTAACGTAACGTAACGTAACGTAACGTAACGTAACGTAACGTAACGTAACGTAACGTAACGTAACGTAACGTAACGTAACGTAACGTAACGTAACGTAACGTAACGTAACGTAACGTAACGTAACGTAACGTAACGTAACGTAACGTAACGTAACGTAACGTAACGTAACGTAACGTAACGTAACGTAACGTAACGTAACGTAACGTAACGTAACGTAACGTAACGTAACGTAACGTAACGTAACGTAACGTAACGTAACGTAACGTAACGTAACGTAACGTAACGTAACGTAACGTAACGTAACGTAACGTAACGTAACGTAACGTAACGTAACGTAACGTAACGTAACGTAACGTAACGTAACGTAACGTAACGTAACGTAACGTAACGTAACGTAACGTAACGTAACGTAACGTAACGTAACGTAACGTAACGTAACGTAACGTAACGTAACGTAACGTAACGTAACGTAACGTAACGTAACGTAACGTAACGTAACGTAACGTAACGTAACGTAACGTAACGTAACGTAACGTAACGTAACGTAACGTAACGTAACGTAACGTAACGTAACGTAACGTAACGTAACGTAACGTAACGTAACGTAACGTAACGTAACGTAACGTAACGTAACGTAACGTAACGTAACGTAACGTAACGTAACGTAACGTAACGTAACGTAACGTAACGTAACGTAACGTAACGTAACGTAACGTAACGTAACGTAACGTAACGTAACGTAACGTAACGTAACGTAACGTAACGTAACGTAACGTAACGTAACGTAACGTAACGTAACGTAACGTAACGTAACGTAACGTAACGTAACGTAACGTAACGTAACGTAACGTAACGTAACGTAACGTAACGTAACGTAACGTAACGTAACGTAACGTAACGTAACGTAACGTAACGTAACGTAACGTAACGTAACGTAACGTAACGTAACGTAACGTAACGTAACGTAACGTAACGTAACGTAACGTAACGTAACGTAACGTAACGTAACGTAACGTAACGTAACGTAACGTAACGTAACGTAACGTAACGTAACGTAACGTAACGTAACGTAACGTAACGTAACGTAACGTAACGTAACGTAACGTAACGTAACGTAACGTAACGTAACGTAACGTAACGTAACGTAACGTAACGTAACGTAACGTAACGTAACGTAACGTAACGTAACGTAACGTAACGTAACGTAACGTAACGTAACGTAACGTAACGTAACGTAACGTAACGTAACGTAACGTAACGTAACGTAACGTAACGTAACGTAACGTAACGTAACGTAACGTAACGTAACGTAACGTAACGTAACGTAACGTAACGTAACGTAACGTAACGTAACGTAACGTAACGTAACGTAACGTAACGTAACGTAACGTAACGTAACGTAACGTAACGTAACGTAACGTAACGTAACGTAACGTAACGTAACGTAACGTAACGTAACGTAACGTAACGTAACGTAACGTAACGTAACGTAACGTAACGTAACGTAACGTAACGTAACGTAACGTAACGTAACGTAACGTAACGTAACGTAACGTAACGTAACGTAACGTAACGTAACGTAACGTAACGTAACGTAACGTAACGTAACGTAACGTAACGTAACGTAACGTAACGTAACGTAACGTAACGTAACGTAACGTAACGTAACGTAACGTAACGTAACGTAACGTAACGTAACGTAACGTAACGTAACGTAACGTAACGTAACGTAACGTAACGTAACGTAACGTAACGTAACGTAACGTAACGTAACGTAACGTAACGTAACGTAACGTAACGTAACGTAACGTAACGTAACGTAACGTAACGTAACGTAACGTAACGTAACGTAACGTAACGTAACGTAACGTAACGTAACGTAACGTAACGTAACGTAACGTAACGTAACGTAACGTAACGTAACGTAACGTAACGTAACGTAACGTAACGTAACGTAACGTAACGTAACGTAACGTAACGTAACGTAACGTAACGTAACGTAACGTAACGTAACGTAACGTAACGTAACGTAACGTAACGTAACGTAACGTAACGTAACGTAACGTAACGTAACGTAACGTAACGTAACGTAACGTAACGTAACGTAACGTAACGTAACGTAACGTAACGTAACGTAACGTAACGTAACGTAACGTAACGTAACGTAACGTAACGTAACGTAACGTAACGTAACGTAACGTAACGTAACGTAACGTAACGTAACGTAACGTAACGTAACGTAACGTAACGTAACGTAACGTAACGTAACGTAACGTAACGTAACGTAACGTAACGTAACGTAACGTAACGTAACGTAACGTAACGTAACGTAACGTAACGTAACGTAACGTAACGTAACGTAACGTAACGTAACGTAACGTAACGTAACGTAACGTAACGTAACGTAACGTAACGTAACGTAACGTAACGTAACGTAACGTAACGTAACGTAACGTAACGTAACGTAACGTAACGTAACGTAACGTAACGTAACGTAACGTAACGTAACGTAACGTAACGTAACGTAACGTAACGTAACGTAACGTAACGTAACGTAACGTAACGTAACGTAACGTAACGTAACGTAACGTAACGTAACGTAACGTAACGTAACGTAACGTAACGTAACGTAACGTAACGTAACGTAACGTAACGTAACGTAACGTAACGTAACGTAACGTAACGTAACGTAACGTAACGTAACGTAACGTAACGTAACGTAACGTAACGTAACGTAACGTAACGTAACGTAACGTAACGTAACGTAACGTAACGTAACGTAACGTAACGTAACGTAACGTAACGTAACGTAACGTAACGTAACGTAACGTAACGTAACGTAACGTAACGTAACGTAACGTAACGTAACGTAACGTAACGTAACGTAACGTAACGTAACGTAACGTAACGTAACGTAACGTAACGTAACGTAACGTAACGTAACGTAACGTAACGTAACGTAACGTAACGTAACGTAACGTAACGTAACGTAACGTAACGTAACGTAACGTAACGTAACGTAACGTAACGTAACGTAACGTAACGTAACGTAACGTAACGTAACGTAACGTAACGTAACGTAACGTAACGTAACGTAACGTAACGTAACGTAACGTAACGTAACGTAACGTAACGTAACGTAACGTAACGTAACGTAACGTAACGTAACGTAACGTAACGTAACGTAACGTAACGTAACGTAACGTAACGTAACGTAACGTAACGTAACGTAACGTAACGTAACGTAACGTAACGTAACGTAACGTAACGTAACGTAACGTAACGTAACGTAACGTAACGTAACGTAACGTAACGTAACGTAACGTAACGTAACGTAACGTAACGTAACGTAACGTAACGTAACGTAACGTAACGTAACGTAACGTAACGTAACGTAACGTAACGTAACGTAACGTAACGTAACGTAACGTAACGTAACGTAACGTAACGTAACGTAACGTAACGTAACGTAACGTAACGTAACGTAACGTAACGTAACGTAACGTAACGTAACGTAACGTAACGTAACGTAACGTAACGTAACGTAACGTAACGTAACGTAACGTAACGTAACGTAACGTAACGTAACGTAACGTAACGTAACGTAACGTAACGTAACGTAACGTAACGTAACGTAACGTAACGTAACGTAACGTAACGTAACGTAACGTAACGTAACGTAACGTAACGTAACGTAACGTAACGTAACGTAACGTAACGTAACGTAACGTAACGTAACGTAACGTAACGTAACGTAACGTAACGTAACGTAACGTAACGTAACGTAACGTAACGTAACGTAACGTAACGTAACGTAACGTAACGTAACGTAACGTAACGTAACGTAACGTAACGTAACGTAACGTAACGTAACGTAACGTAACGTAACGTAACGTAACGTAACGTAACGTAACGTAACGTAACGTAACGTAACGTAACGTAACGTAACGTAACGTAACGTAACGTAACGTAACGTAACGTAACGTAACGTAACGTAACGTAACGTAACGTAACGTAACGTAACGTAACGTAACGTAACGTAACGTAACGTAACGTAACGTAACGTAACGTAACGTAACGTAACGTAACGTAACGTAACGTAACGTAACGTAACGTAACGTAACGTAACGTAACGTAACGTAACGTAACGTAACGTAACGTAACGTAACGTAACGTAACGTAACGTAACGTAACGTAACGTAACGTAACGTAACGTAACGTAACGTAACGTAACGTAACGTAACGTAACGTAACGTAACGTAACGTAACGTAACGTAACGTAACGTAACGTAACGTAACGTAACGTAACGTAACGTAACGTAACGTAACGTAACGTAACGTAACGTAACGTAACGTAACGTAACGTAACGTAACGTAACGTAACGTAACGTAACGTAACGTAACGTAACGTAACGTAACGTAACGTAACGTAACGTAACGTAACGTAACGTAACGTAACGTAACGTAACGTAACGTAACGTAACGTAACGTAACGTAACGTAACGTAACGTAACGTAACGTAACGTAACGTAACGTAACGTAACGTAACGTAACGTAACGTAACGTAACGTAACGTAACGTAACGTAACGTAACGTAACGTAACGTAACGTAACGTAACGTAACGTAACGTAACGTAACGTAACGTAACGTAACGTAACGTAACGTAACGTAACGTAACGTAACGTAACGTAACGTAACGTAACGTAACGTAACGTAACGTAACGTAACGTAACGTAACGTAACGTAACGTAACGTAACGTAACGTAACGTAACGTAACGTAACGTAACGTAACGTAACGTAACGTAACGTAACGTAACGTAACGTAACGTAACGTAACGTAACGTAACGTAACGTAACGTAACGTAACGTAACGTAACGTAACGTAACGTAACGTAACGTAACGTAACGTAACGTAACGTAACGTAACGTAACGTAACGTAACGTAACGTAACGTAACGTAACGTAACGTAACGTAACGTAACGTAACGTAACGTAACGTAACGTAACGTAACGTAACGTAACGTAACGTAACGTAACGTAACGTAACGTAACGTAACGTAACGTAACGTAACGTAACGTAACGTAACGTAACGTAACGTAACGTAACGTAACGTAACGTAACGTAACGTAACGTAACGTAACGTAACGTAACGTAACGTAACGTAACGTAACGTAACGTAACGTAACGTAACGTAACGTAACGTAACGTAACGTAACGTAACGTAACGTAACGTAACGTAACGTAACGTAACGTAACGTAACGTAACGTAACGTAACGTAACGTAACGTAACGTAACGTAACGTAACGTAACGTAACGTAACGTAACGTAACGTAACGTAACGTAACGTAACGTAACGTAACGTAACGTAACGTAACGTAACGTAACGTAACGTAACGTAACGTAACGTAACGTAACGTAACGTAACGTAACGTAACGTAACGTAACGTAACGTAACGTAACGTAACGTAACGTAACGTAACGTAACGTAACGTAACGTAACGTAACGTAACGTAACGTAACGTAACGTAACGTAACGTAACGTAACGTAACGTAACGTAACGTAACGTAACGTAACGTAACGTAACGTAACGTAACGTAACGTAACGTAACGTAACGTAACGTAACGTAACGTAACGTAACGTAACGTAACGTAACGTAACGTAACGTAACGTAACGTAACGTAACGTAACGTAACGTAACGTAACGTAACGTAACGTAACGTAACGTAACGTAACGTAACGTAACGTAACGTAACGTAACGTAACGTAACGTAACGTAACGTAACGTAACGTAACGTAACGTAACGTAACGTAACGTAACGTAACGTAACGTAACGTAACGTAACGTAACGTAACGTAACGTAACGTAACGTAACGTAACGTAACGTAACGTAACGTAACGTAACGTAACGTAACGTAACGTAACGTAACGTAACGTAACGTAACGTAACGTAACGTAACGTAACGTAACGTAACGTAACGTAACGTAACGTAACGTAACGTAACGTAACGTAACGTAACGTAACGTAACGTAACGTAACGTAACGTAACGTAACGTAACGTAACGTAACGTAACGTAACGTAACGTAACGTAACGTAACGTAACGTAACGTAACGTAACGTAACGTAACGTAACGTAACGTAACGTAACGTAACGTAACGTAACGTAACGTAACGTAACGTAACGTAACGTAACGTAACGTAACGTAACGTAACGTAACGTAACGTAACGTAACGTAACGTAACGTAACGTAACGTAACGTAACGTAACGTAACGTAACGTAACGTAACGTAACGTAACGTAACGTAACGTAACGTAACGTAACGTAACGTAACGTAACGTAACGTAATTGTATAATTAATCCTTCAACTCTAATTTAATTAATTAATTAATCTAATTCAACTCCATACTACTATATTTATATAATAAACATCTTTTAATTAAATTAAATAATGTGTAGTATCTACTGCCTTTGGTTAAATATTGAATATGTAAAAATATTGAGGTTATGTGACTTTGTTTTGATTTTTGTTTCCTCAGCAGCTCTTTGGGGCGCCACTCAATTTCCAGAGTTGCCTAAATACGCCACTATACAGAGGCCTTGCTCCCCTGGAACAGCTATTTGGAGACATTACAAATTGTGAAAAATATTTTCGCGCACCTTTGTCTCGCAAGTATGGTTGCATTTTGTCCATCGACCTGCAGATGGCGCCACCATCATTTATTTAAATTTAATTCCAATTATCGATTTTTTGGTGCACAGCGCATTATCACAGATGGCGCACTCGACTTCAATCGAATTCACATTTATTGTTAATAACAAATTACAATCGGTACTCCTGAATCGGGCATCTTCTTTACCATCGTTTCGATCCTTCTATTCTTTCCGGGAAAGGGCGCAAATCGATGGCTCCTATCTATGGGATGCTTGGTACATCATTCCTCCACAAGTATTCGAAGGCTGGTCGAAATCGGCTGCTTTCTCGCAAAGTTATTCGCGATTAATGCACGCGCTGCGGGTTGCCCTACCACCGTGCATGCATCATCGACGTACCGACCTATCCAAATTAATAATGATAATTATGTACACATAACTCATATATACATGATAATTTTATTTATTAAAATATTATTAATTAATTATTATATACTTAAATTATTTTAAAGAAAAATGTTATTCTTAAATGATTCTGTACATCAACGTTACAAAGTTAAGTTGATAACTTGCATGATGGTACCAAACGGCACTCGATGGGTTTGAAATAAATTTAAAAAAACATTGTTAATAATCATTATTGTTATGTAACTTTATTTACAAGTACAAAATAATAACATAAAATGAGAAACATATTAAATCCTCAATAGATAGAAAAGTTTCAAATTAAAATACAATTAATCCAATTATTGTTAAAAAAAAGTGCAGCAACAAAACGTAAGCAACGTAACGGGAGACATTGTCGACAAAACTATAAGTATCGCGACAAAATTGCAATGTGAAAAATTGTGTTTGTGAGCTGTTGGTAGATTTGCGGCGTCGTTGTATGTTTGTTGTTTAAAAACCAAATAAATTGAACAATTGAATAGGAAATCAAAATCTTCCGCCCATCGCCTACTTTTGTCCATCCAATACCGACTTTCGAATCAGCCTTGAAGTTTGTTACTTAATATCAATAAATACAAAGCACCTATCGATCATAAGAAAATAATGAAAGTAATATATTACAGTAATCTCAACTCTTCAGCAATCCTAAAAAAAAAAAATTAATGTAACGTTGAAAAAGTGAGAAAAACAAACAACGGAGAGGTAATGGAAAGTGTTATAGGAGGTGTTGCAGCAGGAACAGTAGAAAGTAAAGTGAAGGAGGTTCGGCATCGAAACGACTCGCCCCACAAGCACAGCTCCACGCCAACCGAGGTGATGAAAGTTGGTTAGTTGGAAGAAATTCGGCAAATAAAGTTTCGGTAAATCAACGCACGATTTTTGCTTTCGTAATAACATCTAATATTTGTTATATAAACCAATAATACACCTTTATCAATCATCGTCATCATCACCAAAACACACACACACACATACACATACGCATGTCCGTGTGTGTGTGTGTGTTCAAGCACCTGTAGCATACGTTCACACGGATGCGGCTGTATTTACATATTTAGGCTCGATTCAATATTAAATGAAATATAATAATTATTCTCCCCTCCCCACGTCACGATGAAGAATCAATAATAAAAAAGAAAAAGAAATCAAATGTGTACACGCACACGCAAACACATTTGCATGTTCAATGTATAAAAATAACGAAATTCAACTATGCACACGGGGTGGTATGCGTCTCGTCTTCCTCATCTCATACGCGAACAGAAAACTCAAAATAAAAGCGGCGCACGACAAATCACCGAAAACACCTTAGCAGCGGCGATCAATCAGGTCGGCCATTATAATTAGCAATCTATGCGCCCAGGAGAGACGGAGAGAGAGAAGAGAATGAAGTAAGCAATCGACGATGTCGAATGGGTCGAAGGGCTGTTGCCTCGTATAGCACATGTGTCATTATGTTACAAAGACCAGCACAACACCTACAACCACCAACCCCCCCACCCACAACCATCAATCAACCATTGCAGTTGCTTTGCTTCGCTCCGCCGCGTTTACCGTTTTGCTGCCATTCATGTTTTCAACGTTTCAACTTGCAAACAGCTGTATATATGTGTGTATGAATATATATATATATATAATATCTAAACGGCCCAAATGTAAATAATACGTCCCTCGCTTATCATATTTATACACGCGCACGCACCACGCACACACGCACGGACATACAAATATATATATATAAATGAGATATATAGTTCTTCCTCGTCTTCTTCTTCGGCATAATTCTCACAATAACAAAGTCCAAATCTTTCTGCTCTTCCATCAATATCATTTTCAAGAAAAGATTCGTGTACGTGTGTGGTGTGTCTTGATCGTGTATGAGTGTATGTGAGTGTGTGTGTGTAAAAAAATCTTCTTATTCGACAACTTTGAGGACCTTTCCGATGGCAATTGTTTTATCTGAAAATAGGACAACGTTGATTAACAATTGAACAAGACAACGACGAATCGAGGAACGCAAAAAGATGTACTCACTTTCATCCCTGAGGGTGAATCGGCCCATCTGCGGGAAGAGTTTGAACGATTCAAGGCATATTACACCGGCGCACTCTATTCTCATTATGGCGACCTGATCCTGCTTCACGAATCTCGGTCGCGTTTTGCTCTTTTCCCCCGTCTTCTTGTCGACCAGACATATTAAGGCCTGAGTACATAAAGGCAAATGTAATTATATATATATATATATATATTAGTTATAAGTTAACAACTTACTTTAACGGTGACTTCTTCTGCGGCGCAATGAATGTGCATGACGGCGCTGTATCCGGCGCAGATGATCGACTTGTGCTCGAGGATGACGAGCTGCGCGTCGAAGATGCGACCGGTGCGGATGGGATTAGAGGCGTCGCAGAGGACGAACCCTGGTGACACGTCCTCCTCCTCGACTCCCTTCACCTTAATCTTCACGTTCTCTCCGGGCAGCAGCTGGCTGACCTCGTCGTCATCGGACCACAGCTGATCCACGATCACGGGCGTCTAGGTGCGTGCATACAAAAATCGGAATAAGAACAAAACAAAAAGAACCTTCTAAACGAAGAATGATTGCTTAGACACTTTGCGAATGTATGTGTGTCCTCACACTATGGCACCAGACATGGAAATGTACTGGGCCGACTCTCGAGGACGTGAACGGATGCGGGGGGCCCGGTGAATTCCACGCGCCAGAACGGCAACGCGGAATTCGGGCGCGATTGCAAGCGTCTTGCTCTGCCACAGGTGTAACGCTGTCTAAATCATGGCAGAAGGATTATAGACTGCTGACCCCATGTGGCACTTGCAGCAAATTCAAAGATAGAAAATTCTAGGTGGACTCACCCTGTTCGGCATGATCATGAGGTTGGTGCCCTTGCGGCAGTTGCCGGACTCGACCTTGCCCATGACGACGGTGCCCATGTCCTTGTACTTGTCGACAATGGGCATGATGAAGGGACCGTCCGCTTTGCGGTTGAGCGATGGAAGGTCGTCGATGAACGGGATGAATGCTGGCCCCCGGTACCAGGGACACACCTTCTCGTCGATCTGCTCGCGCAATCCTTGCCCCGTCTGTCCGCTGCACGGCAAGAAGCTCAGATCCTTGGTAGGATTGAAACCGAGCTTCTTCAGGTACGGCAGTATTTTGTCCTTGCATTCGTTGTACCTGCCCTCGTCCCAGTTTACCGTAGAATCGTCCATCTTGTTCACCAGTACCACCAGGTGCTTCACTCCTGCTGTCTTTGCGAGCATGGCGTGCTCCCTCGTCTGTCCACCCCTGTCGAATCCAGTCTCGAATTCGCCTTTACGAGCAGATATCACCTGCAACAACAAATACAGTATAACGTTTATAATCATCATAAACACGACGATGAACGTTTTTCGCATTACCAGAATTGCTAAATCAGCTTGAGCAGCACCGCTGATCATGTTAGGAACGAAACTCTTGTGCCCCGGCGCGTCCAAGATCGTAAAATGTTTCTTTTCCGTTTCGAAATAGGCACGACCGACTTCCACTGTTTTTCCTTTGTCTCTCTCTAAAAAATGTAACAGGCAAAAAATTAAATGTGACAATCCCAAAGAAGCTGGATTCTTTAATAATAAAAATAAGACGTTGAAACAACGGTTGCATTGAAAAATAAAATCGTATTAAAAAACTAAATACTATTTACACGAATATTCAATTAAAATGCATGTAAAATTCAGTTGCAAACAATAGAAGAAAATGTGTGTTCGCAAATAATCAAGATAAAAAAGTTCAATATTATCAAGAGAAAAAAATATTTGGAACTGTGGTAAAAACGCAGGCACGATGGAGCAGATTCACTAAAACAGTGAACCACTCCGGACCAATGTATTTACCATGATCTGCCACAGGTGTAACGCTACTAAATTTATTTATGTAAATTAAGCTGCTGACTCCATGTGGCGTGCGTATTGTTAAGAATATAAAAATAATAATCACCTTCTTGGTTTGTGTCGAGGGCCCATGAGAGGTACCAGCTCTCCCTGCTCTTCTCGCGTGCCTCCCTCTCGTACTTCTCCAACGTCCTCTTGTCCACCATACCCGTGAGGGCCATAATCTGCCCACCGATTGTCGACTTGCCGGCATCCACGTGTCCGATGAAAACCACATTCACGTGCTCTTTCTTGCTCCTCGCAGACTCTTCGACGACTTTGGTGGGCTATTCCGTAACAAATAATAATAATAATACCAATCATTTTAAATAGAAAAGAAAGAAAAGAAATTGTAATTTAAAAAAATACATTGAAAAGTTCATGCAAAAAAAAAAGGTAAAATAATAATGAAACGAACCGACACACGTGCGTGTTGCATTCGTGATGGTCGTTCGCTTTCCGTACCTTGGGTGCTTCTTCGGAAGACGGTTCCTCGTCGTCGCCCTCCGGAGTGAGTAGCATCTGTTCGTTGTCGTTATCCTCGGCGACGTCCTCCCAGGTGCCGCCGCCTCCGTCTCCAGGTGATGCATCGCCGTCGGCCGGGGGAATGGGGGGAGGTTCCTTGACGACCACCCGCTCACCGCCTTCTGCGCCGCTCGTGCCTTCGCCACCACCGGAAACACAATTGTCTTTAACTTTGCCATATTGCGGTTCATCAAGCATTGTGATAGATGAATGCGAATTGTATATGATGTGACGACGATTATGATGACGACGACGACTTTATAGTAATATATATTGGCAGTGGAGTGGTGGTGGAGCGCCAACGTTGCACTTTCGACGGTGAATGACGAACGAATGTACGAATGAACGAACGATTCAAGAAAGGAGGAAAGGAAATGATAAGTAGGAAGGTAAGAGGAACGAAAAAGAGAGCTAGCAAATGAATGAAATCGCAATATGCGGTGCGAGATATGATGACCTCTCTTACCATTGACGATGATCGTCTGCTGCTGCAAGGGCGAAGACGTGTGCTCAGGGGTTGCCGATGTTGACGTCGAGGATGAGGATGTCGCTGCGTTATCGCTGGCGCCAACTGCACCTTCTTGAGAGGCCGTCGACGTCGTCTTGTTGGGCGAGGAGGTTGCGCTACTGCTGCTGTTATTGTTACCGCCTGCTGCTACTGCCGCTCCGCCGCCGCCACTTTCTGTCTCCTCGTCATCATCCTCCTGCGACGATTGAAACGATCCGAAGGAGGGCACAAATTCCACTGCGTTCACATTCAACGTGGAGAATTTAGCGGAGGCATCGTCCGCGGCTTCTGCTGCTGCAGCCGCCGCAGCAGCAACGTTTGCCGACGCACCGTCAGCCTCGGTCTCCCAGCTGTCCGGTGCGGTG
The DNA here is from genome assembly GCA_963457615.1 of Nicrophorus investigator. Lineage (NCBI taxonomy): Eukaryota > Metazoa > Arthropoda > Insecta > Coleoptera > Silphidae > Nicrophorus > Nicrophorus investigator. Next base: position 13,992 of record OY735143.1, read on the forward strand.
TAATTAGACGTGGACATTGTCGTGTTGTATGCGTGTGCTACGTAAGTACGTAAATGTCCGTGCGCGTGTATTCTCACCCGTCCGTCCCGATCTATACGGGCCTTCTTTCTCTCATTCACCGCGCCCGTCGTCGTCTTTCAATCTTCCCTTCTTCTTAGCACGGTTCACCGCAACAAAACAATACACACACCATACGGCGGCTAGCCCAGATTTTTCTCTCTTCTCGAAACGTGTGCCCGCGTGTATGCTGCGTGCGTTACACCACAGGCATCGAACCGGATATCAATGGCCGAAATGTCATTTACCTAAGACCGGCGCTGCCAACCTACCGCCGTCGGCCCTCGGACCGGCGTCGCATTCGCCATTTCCTCCCCGTAAATGCAACGATGCCTCGTCGCATATGCGAATACGTTCAAAGGAGCGGTCGCATTATAAATATTCACATTGGAAGTGCAAAAAAATATAAAAACAATTAAAAAAAAAACTATAAGAAAATCTGCGTTTCAAGCAAACCGGAAGTTACGAAACGCGCGTTCCGAAGCAGCGCCAATTTCGAATATGCAATCGTGAAATTTGTATTTAACTTTCAATTTCCGACCGAATCAGACCGAGCAAATTTTCGAGGTGCGCATGTAGCACAACGCAAATTTAAACTGAACACGCTCGCTCATCCTGGATGAGCCACACGAAATTACATTGAGAGGCAACACGTGCATCACTTGTGTGCAAATAAAATAGAATGATATTTCTATTCGCATCACATCTTCATCAGCGAATTCGTACATGCGTTCAATTTAATTCGCATGTATACACAAAGCGAATAATGATATAGGATTTGCTCATTTGTTTTTAAATGTATTTATTGTATTTGCTATTTATTTGCTGTCATTCCTTTAGATTTCTCGAGTTTCTCTCTCTCCTGTCGCATCTGGCGTTTCACCGCCTTCGTCTCGAGCTCTTCGTAATGATCGGCAAAGAGCATCTTCAGCGCCGGATAGAGGAGCGGCACCAGCGGCAACTCGTCCATCTTAACCTGCATATTGTCGAAGGCGATGCCGATGTTCTCGGTGAAGTTCTCGTTGAAGCGTGGCAGCTTCGCGTATCGCTGACTGAAATGAGTTAGCAGCACGTACCTGGCCCGCATCAGACGGCCGACCTCGATGGCCTGGGATGTCGTCGAATGCATTTTCACGACAGCCTCGTGCTCCAACTCGTCCTCCATGGTCGCCTCGTGGATGAGCAAATCGGAGTCCATGCCCAACTGTATGAGATCCTCGCTGGGCATTGTGTCACCGCTGTACGTGATCTTGAATCCTCGCTTGTGACGGAGGGCGACACCGAACGCGTTCGGGCAGTGCCGCACGTAGCAGGTGCTTATTTCCTCCATGTCCAGGTCGGAGAGGATCTGCTTCAGACGGGTCGCGTCCAGCGTCGGTCCGGTCATCAGCAGATCGCCGTTGGGGATGAGCTCGTAATCGTCGGAAATGCTCTCGAAGCAGAGGTCGTAGAAGTGCAGCCAGCTGAGGATCTGCTTCGGCGCGAACAGACGCACCGGCTTTGCGGGTATCTCGAGCAGTTGCCTGGCTCTGCGCCGTCCCTGCAGATAACCGATGAGACCGATGTGGTGGTCGGCGTGCAGATGCGACACGTAGATCGCCTCCGTTCGTGCGAGTACCTTGCGACTCTTCTCTTCCCCGAAGAATCGAACCACCTGCCCGTACGTGCCCTCGCCGCAATCGACGACTACGTTGATCTTGTCGCTGTCGAGGTGCAAGAGAAGAACATGATGCATTTAGTGTTGAATTGCAATTCGCTACGATACATAGCAATAATCATAATATTCGAACCTGATCTGCAGCAAAATACCGCTCGTGTTCCTGGTCTTGTTGGGAATGCACGAACCTGTGCCCATGAACAGCACCTTCGGGTATTCGTTCACCACCAGCGACGACTTTTTCTCCATCAATTTCCTTTCTAGTTCGGGCAGGGCGCTTTCGATGCCGGCCACCTTCATTCCTTCCTCTACGTACTCTTTGGGTTTCAATTTTAGCTCGTTGCTGTCGTCGTACCCTTTCCTCGGTCTCAGATGGAATATACCGGCGGTCGACGGTTGGATAATCGGCGAATCGCTGCGATTAGTAGTAGTCGTCTTCTCCTCCTCTTCCTTCTCCACCAACATCTTGGTTCCTTTATCGCCAAGCAACGGAAATATATCAGGACTGAGAAGATTCAGCTGACATTGGATGCGATGCACGGACATGCTTCCCATGCAAACGTTCGCATCGTTGATCGCTAATTGCCTCGTGCTCGGCGAGAACAGTTGAAGCCACCTCTGATATCTGCAGCGAAACGTAAAAGCGATACGTAAATTTCACATTGCATATGAATAATAGAGATTATTACTTTGGATGTTGCATGACGTGCTTCGGAGTGAAATGCACAACCAGGTAGGCCAAATCATCGTCGCAGGCTGCATTTTCCTGATGTTTACTATAGCTGGCGTTGTTCACCAACGAATCCAAGTACTCTTCACCGGGACAATCGACAACTGCACACGCGCACATATACAAAACATACAATAAATATATTAATTGTTCAACCGATTTCGAAATGATGTTTTACAAACCTAAGAATACGGGCCCCGGGTCATCCGGTTCGCAGACATCGGACGCCTTGACAACGGTGCCATCTTTAAGTGTAACATCGCTGCCTCCTTTGAGTTGTCCGAGCAACGGCCCCGGGGGCACCCCAAATTTGACGCACTTGTCCAGACACAGGGTGCCAGGTCTGGGCGTCAGCCTGCAAATATATCCCATCACGATTCCCTTCTCCTTGGTCTCCGCGAGATCTGCCTTCGCCTCCTCCGTAATACCGTTGCTCGCAAACTTGGTGCCATCAACTTCAAAACAATAATATTATTATATATGAATATTTTAGTAATGTGTTTTTTTTTCTTTTTCTGATAATCACAAGTAATTATAGAAATCAATTTAATGTAATTTAAAACATTTGATTAGTTGAAGCCTTTCTCATCCCATCATCGACTGTTCAATGTTAATAACGCATAATAATTTAGATGGGATGGGAAGAGAGAGTGGGCTTTCGCTTAAAAGTATAAATAACGTATATATTGTCTTTCAAAGAGGAAATACCTGCAGGTGATCTGGATCTATTTCTATCTAAACGGATGAGCTTACTTTCGTTTCCATAATAGTTCGTTTCGTCCTCGGACACACTTAAACTACGACTACGAGACCTGGACTTGGAGCGTCGCCTTTTCCGGGTCTCCCTCGGCTCTGTGATCGTCGCCACGTTCATCTAAAAAAAAAATACAATAATAATTTAGATTGCGCAACAAGTGGACGTGCGATTGCTGCAAAACATACATTCGAACTTGCCGCAGTCTGCGTGCACTTGTCACCCTCGCTCGCTCCATCGTAAAGATCCGCTTTACTCAACGGCACGTACTGCACATTCATCACATTATCGGAGAAGCCTTGCCCTTCCTGGCAATCGGCCATCTCCAGCTTTAAGTTCTTCATAACCACAAATCTCTTTGTTGCTTTGAACAGAAAATCCTGCAATACGAAACATTTTTTTTGTTACAAATATTTTGCATACAATTTCTATATGTTTCTGCATTTTATTACCAATCCCTTGGGTCCGTGCAATGTAATTTTAGGCACACCAACATCTTGTATTGTGAGGGCAGTGCCCGGCAATCCACCCATATTCTTCCATGTCGCCTGCGTCACAAAAATGTGCTCCAATTTTGCCAATTTCATTTTGTGCTCGTGAGCCAGCCTCTGGGTGCCCTCACCACAGTTGAATAAATATCTGCAAATATCAGACTTACATGATAAATTTGAAATGATAAACAAACACAATGATTACCTGGACTGATCAGTGAATATGTACAAACTTCTGGGTGCGCCGTTGCCACCGCTGCCCAGCACCTGCAGTGACACCTTGCCTGGCACATACTTGGCACTCTTCTCTTTGATTTTCAGCCTCTGCCTCTGCGCTTCCGCGACGTGCGTCATTTCTTTCGGCATACTTTTGTACTTGTTGCTGCCTGCTGTAGCGTTGAGGTTAGATTTTTGAGTTACGAAGATGATTCGCGAGACGATGCTGCTGCTGCTGCTGCTGGACAACCTGCAATTGAAAAGGAACGAGGACATGTGAGGATTTGAAACTTATGTGAAATGAATGAATATATTGATTGCTACACGCACGACCTGATGAGGGAGGAGGTACGAATATCAATATCGCAACATTTTCATCTTCGACCACTCTGGTTATATTTTGAATGTGGTACGAAACGCAATGAATTTTGCTGCAAACGCCTGCGCACGATTTTGACGGATCACTCAAGTTTAGATGCAAAAACAACAAACAATGAACGAGATTCAAATTATGTATTACCAACCGTCGCAATCGCGATTGTGATTCTTTGAATATTTGGTTCTGAGATTCGCATTCGAAATCTATTTGTGAATCATTCCACAGCTCGCGTTAACGAATGAGTAACTTTAATCGAAGCAAATGTTGACGTCGACGTAAGAGAAGATTGATAATGAAAAGAACGACGTTAACAACAGTTAGAAAGTAATGAGAAATATGCGACTAACTTCAACGTTGTTGTTATGCGTCACATGTGGTGCAGGAATACAACCTCAAAAATAAGCAAAGTATTGACGAGGATGGAGTCGGTCGACGAAAATAGCGTTAAGGTGATCGAGGAGGGATCGGCGAAGATAAAGACGGCAGGAAACGTGTTTTACAATCCGGTGCAAGAGTTCAATCGCGATCTGAGGTGGGCGAGTTTTGTGCTGATGCAAAGTCTAATATATCCAACGACGCCGTTTTCATTATTCTTGCAGTGTTTTAGTTTTGCAGACGTTCAACAAATCCTTCGAGCGGAGCAATTTGTGCATATTGGAGGCGCTCTCGGCGACAGGGCTAAGGAGTATCAGATATGCGAAGGAAATTGAGCATGTCGAGAGGATCGTGGCAAATGATATAAGCGTAAAAGCGGTGCAAGATATTAAGCGCAACATAGACGAGAATGGTGTTTCCAATATCGTTCAGGCGAATCAAAGTGATGCGACGTCAGTTGAAAAGTGGTTCTTGCTTACGGAAGGACGGAGAGGTAATTGTTGTTGTTTTGCAGGATGTTCATGTATGAGAATCGAAGGAAACAGTTTGATGCGATAGACTTGGACCCGTACGGGTGTCCATCGATATTTTTGGACGGAGCCGTTCAGGCGGTGAAAGATGGTGGTCTGCTGCTGGTCACGGCCACCGATATGGCGGTGCTCGCAGGGAATTCACCGGAAACTTGCTACGCGAAGTACGGAGCGGTTTCGTTGAAGACGAGGAGCTGTCACGAAATGGCTTTGAGGATTCTGTTACAGAGCATCGAGAGTCATGCCAATCGATACGGCAGATACATACAGCCGCTTCTCTCTGTATCGGCAGATTTCTACGTCAGGGTCTTTGTGCGCGTCTTCTCCGGAGCGCAAAAGTGCAAATTCACGACCAGGTATGTTGAAATTACGAAATGTTATATATCGTTCGATGTATGTGTACATAGAAGAGAGTTTTGTGCTTTTTTTTAGCAAATTATCGATGGTGTACCATTGCACCGGTTGCGACAGCACGAATCTACAACCTCTGGGAATCCTGAAGAAGAACGACAAGAAGAATAATCACCAGGTGAAATTTGCACTTCCGACCGGACCGTTCACGGCTTCCGTCTGCCTCAATTGCAAACACCCGTTGCACGTAAGTATTTTCTGAGATTAACGACATAGATAATTGTATCGAGTACATCGGTTCTTCGCAGATGGGAGGACCGATTTGGTCGGCACCACTACACGACAAAGAGTTTATCAATAACCTGCTAGCCGGGGCCTCAGATAAATTGGGTACGTTCGAGAGGATATGGGGTGTTCTGAATGTGATTGGCGAGGAGCTGGATGATTCCCCATTATATTACACGTTAGAGAGGTTGGCGGGAACTTTGCACTGCGAGACTCCCCCGATATTGGCTATAAGGTGAGATTGTCAACAAAGTGAATGGTTTTCTCTTTTAGAAAATTTGAAACGCGTTCAATTTGTTGTTAGGTCGGCGATAATGAATGCAGGATACCGGGTGTCTGCTACGCACATGCACAAGACATCGATAAAGACGGACGCACCGTCGAAGGTGGTTTGGGATATAATGAGATGCTGGTGCAAGGATCATCCGGTCAACGAGAAGAGGTTGTTCGAGGGTTCACCTGCGAAGAATATATTGAGCGTCGAGCCGGAGGTTAAAGCAGATTTCACGATATTGCCGGACGCGAATCCCGCCTCCAGGAAGAACGGTTATCTGAGATTCCAGATGAACCCGCAGGCGCATTGGGGTCCCGGCACGCGCGCCACCGCAATGCAAGTTGGAGACGGCGAAGTGAAGATTAGCAAGAGCAAGAGGAATCAAGGGAAACGGAAACGGGAAGAATCCGTCGAGCCGGCCCCAATGTAATTTCAACAAGTGGATCATAATCTTATCACCTATTAGAATGATGCAAAAATAAAAAACAACGATCAGTTGATCTGTCTCGTCAATTTCTCGACCTTCTTATAAACTAAGGGGGGATTATTGGATGATTATTGTTTTTGTTCGTTGCAAAAATTAATCTTTAATGATCATCAACATCAATTCCACGTCCGTGACGACTTTCAAATTACAAAATCTCCACAAAATATTAAAGAAAAAACATTGGGTTATCAGCAAGAATAATAACTAAATGTTATCATCCGTGCGATAATTGTAGGAAGACTTGATCGGAATGAATAAACATGGAACGAAAGCAACGCTCATAAATTCTCTAAATACACCGGACGTGGAAATATTACTATAACAACTATATATATATATATACATGTATATATATATATATAAAATATGTTCACGCACCTTAATAAATTGGAAATTATTCGTTATTTGGCTTCTTTTGAGCGATCTAACTTAATTATGGCATGTTTGTGTATGTGTGTGAAAAGAGAGCTGATTTTCTTTCTTGTTTGGATTTCGGTCGCTCCGTCGATTAATTGACTAGAAGATACTAAATAGTTGCCGTAGATTTACTATGACGGTTAATCGGCTTTGATTCCGTTAATGGCGCGACGTTGTGCTGGTTCGTGAACGTTGGCCGATGGTGTTTTCCGTTCGTCGTCGACGTCGGTATTCGGACTTCTTACCGCTGTTTGGGAAGTCCTCTTCTTGAGCTTGAGCAGTGCAATTCCGATAACGTAGAGGACTACCGAGATGATCAGACCGATGTGATAGATGGAGTTGTAGTAGTGCATCACCCAGTCGAGTGAGAGCAAATGGAAGGCAATGGATAGGTACGAGAAAAAGAACATCTTGAAGACGACCATGAACCATTCGCACCAGTACAGCGCCTGCAAAAAGGTGCGGTAAGATCAAATCGAAAAAGGTGATGTAAGATCGTTCGCTTACTTTTCCGGTTCGACCCTTAAGGACAAGTTTGACGTAGACATCCTCGATGGGGAGGACGAACGGGGCTCCGCACAAGCAGACGTAGTAACCGGTGTAGACGCCGTGCCAGACGGCGGACACGAACATCGTGACGAAGGTTCTGTACCTTTTGCTAGGGAATCTTTTATAAACGTTAACGGCCAACCAATATTGGATGCACATGTTCCAATGCTTCATCGATTCGCGGAACGTCGGACAGAACTCTGCGCCGTACGGATTCACGTTGTGAATCGTCTCGAAGCTGTAAACCATCTGCCGCTTCTCCGTGCTAGAAAGTAGTAATTGCCATAACATTTTCCAATTTCTTTCAATCACATAAATACATTTCGTCCAGGTCCTTGGAAGGGCCGTGACCAGGTTTCGGTTTGGTGACTTCCGGATACGCCCCGAAACCGGCGACGGTGCAGACGCACTCGGACAGCACTAATCCGATGTACAGCCTCATCCTGAAGGTGAAAAAGTTCGGCCAGATGTACCATAATCTGTACAGGAGGGATCGCTCCTCGTAGAATTCGTCAGATTTCGCGTACTACCGTCGACATGAAAGAATACTAATCTTATCGAGAGATCGGTCGCTAAACAAATATTTCGCAACTTACGGAGAGCGGCCAGGTCATCGAAGCGGCGAGAAAAAGGATCGCATACAGAGGCATGAATTTGATCTTCTGCACGGTGATCCGTTTCCAGTCGGCCATTTTTGCGAACGACGGCTTCTCGAAATAATCCCTGAACGTCTTGTATCGTATGTACGGTCCAGTCAGGACGCCGATGTAATTGAACGAATAGTGGAAGATCTCTTCGATCGCCAATCGGTCCGCTTCGATGTCGCCGTCGTTCACCTCCAACGCCAATCCGACCATCTTCAAAGTGAGCATCATTTGAATTAGATTCGTGTGATCCGGAGGATAGGGAATGCCAAAGTATTCTGTCGTCCGGAAGAAAATCAGGTAGAGGAAGGAAAAAGTGAAAGATATCAGGTGAGATTTCCTGCAACAAAACCACATACCCGTATGCAATGATTCTTGAACATTGAAATTCTGTAGATGATACCTTTTATCCAAGTGGAGGATTATTAACGAATTGATGAATACAGTGATGAAGGAATGCACGATGTGCAGGCCGGACACCATGAACGTAACGAATATGCCGACGACGGTTCCCACAAGCTTCTTTGTGCGCTGATCTTCGATTTTCCTGTACACCAGTCCGAAGACGATGGAGGCGAAGAGCAGCACCAGGTACACTATATCTTCCAAGTCCATTGTTTCTCTTCACTATTCATTCGTTGCAGCCGCCGTCGATGAACTGCAACCGTCGAATTAGAAATGGTAAATTATGAGTACGTGCAGGGTCAAAGGTCGAGACTCCTCGACAAATTTCCGTCCGTAATCTTAATACTATAATCGTGATAAAATGAAAAACGCTTACATACATAATAAATGCAACAAATCAACAAGTGCGTCCGTTGTAGGTTAAATGCAATTGGGCGATTGCTTTCAAAGTCAATGCACTGTAGCTCCAATGCGTCGGCGCTTTTGAACTACCACCAGAAGCAGCACCGATTAATAATTGTTGATAATACATATTACCGTTCGCCGTTATCGTTATTATTATCCTGAAGATAACATGACGGAGACCTTTGGTAACATAATCTGTTGGCTTCGGTAAGCGCATATGAATGGAACATTTGAACTAATTTGGATCGCATCCGAAGTTAGCTTCGCATAACCTCAATTAGAAGTATTGGGTTTTTCTTACAAGAATATATAGGAAAATATTGAATTGCAAAATGAGTAATTACGTAAAGTACGCCCAACTGACGAAGCTGACGACGGACTACGCTCGCCGCATGGACAGGTTGAGCAAGAGGATCTTCGGGGAGGTGGCTCGACCAACAAATAGCAAATCCATGAAGGTGGTGAAGCTGTTCAGCGAGCAGCCGGTTGATAAGAGGCGCGAGGTCCATGCGTATTATCCTAGGCACGTCGAGACTGGCATGCTGATGCTGAAGCTCAGACATTATGGCCTGTACAGAGACGAACATGCAGATTTCAAGGAGGAGATGGACAGGATGAGGGCGCTCCGAGGAAAGGTCAAGCCATACAAGGAGAAGAAGAACAAGGGTCATCAACCTGCAGCTCCTACTGAATAGCAAAAAAAAAGGATAAATTAAAAATATTATTTATTATTGTTAAGTAGTAGTGTTTCAGTTGTACAAATTACAAAGGAATAAATTTGATCTATAACTCATCTGGTTTACGTTTCCCGGTCTCACCTTTCAGCCTCTCGTTCAGGCATCTGGTGTCCTTTCCCTTCAGAGCCCTGTCCGCACACAGGTACTGTTTGAGGCTCTGCTTGCCCTGATACTTGAAATACCAATCCTCAATGTCCACTTCGTTTTGCTCCAACAGAGTTTCACACTGATACAAACACAAATCAATTAATCCCGTCGTACTCGTTGACTCGTTGATGCGTGAGAATAAATATAATAATATTACTTGTGTCTTCATGTTAGTGATTTCGACGCTAGGTTTGTCCCACAGCTCGAACGGGATTCCCAGCTCGACTTTGACGCCTTTATCGACTAATCCATGCAGCGTCTGGAACGTCTGGCTCATGCCCTTCGCGAACCTGGTGCTATCGTCGCGCTCCTTGTGGATGTTGTACTGCAAAATCCGATCGCACACTCCCTCCAACGACTCGACCAGCCTCAACTCGCTCTTCTGGTATTCGGTTTTCTTCTTCGGTTTGATATCGTCGACAGCGTATCCTGTCTCCAGTACTTCGTGCGTTCGTCCAGTTTCCTCGAGTCGCTCCTGCAACTCCGTTGCCAATATCTTGCAAACTACGGATAACAGTTTGCGTGAATTAAGAACATCAAAGCTTCCACAATATTCGCAATAATTATCGTATTACCTTCGCATTCGTTCGCGTACTTTACACCCTCATCCTCCTCGGTCACGCATCGGCAGAATGCAAGTAGGAAGCCCGCGAGGAGCAATACATGCAGGAAATTTCCTTTCTTCGGAAACATTTTTCTTATCCGGCAACAACAACCAAAACCAATCCCCACAGGAAAACAATCGCTCAAGTCAATGACAACGAATTGTTCGTCTCATTGGTTGCATGCATCGCTACGCCTACCCGATGCATCTTTGGTTGCCTATGCGTATACGCATTATTTTTATATATATATAAGTATATATAGGGTGATCAATTTAAGCAGTAGCAAAGCAGTTCGATTTGAATTTGTTTAGATCCGCGTTGAATTTAAAGGATGATATATTTATATACGTAAAAAATATGAATGCATTTTCATTTCCTACGCTTTTATGCTTCTGTAAATTTATTTAATACATCGATTACACAATAATAATTCATCAATATTTCTCTTCCGATGTTTAAATTTAGACCACCTATTTTTCCATAAAAAAACTCATAATAATTATGGTTGAGAGAGAAGAAATAAATCAGGAAAAATAATTTCAATAATCTTAAATCGTTTTCTTCCTCCTATTGTAAATATACATGAATATATTTAATTTAACAATCAGTCGTCGATACTTCTTTTTTTCATCATCATTAATAATCACTTCTAGTTCGGACCGCGTCGTGTGAACAGTGATTTCTGAGTCTCTCGTAAAAATAATAGTAAAATTAATATAAGTGCAAATATATCGCATAATTTAAGTTCATACAGTGGGTGCTACGAACATTAATAATCCGCAATTAACCGGAAGTCAAGCAAGGGCGTGTAAAAACAGAAATGGAAGACGAAGGCTCGTCTGAAGAGGAATCAAATTATAACGAACCTGGTGATAAGAGGAAGAGGCCTGGCCGAAAAAAAACAGAAATTCAAATCCCGTTGCTCGGAAAGAAGAAACCGAACACTCGACAAAATACATCCGAAGACGCGGGAGTAACCAGCGAGGGAACCAGCATGTTCCAACTACTAAAAGAGCTGGAGGAAGCAAGACAGAAATTGAAAGGATTAGAAAAAAGAGTGCAAGAACAGCAACAGAAACAGCAACAACCAATCCAAACACAGACACAAAAACAACAAATCCTAACACAGTCACAAAGCAAAGAAATACAAACTCAGCCACAAAAACAACCAATACCACAACATAAGCAACAACAAAAGCAGTCAAAGGAACAAGCCAAACAAAAACCCATTGTCCAAAAACATACACTGCTGATTAGCAACCCATATTCTGTCTTGGCTAGCACGTCAGCTGACTCGGGAAATACGCAAACCGCAAACGCAACACCTGAAAATGAAATTCAAAAAACATTAACGCTAAAACCTCCTCCGTTTTTCATACCGGATGTAGATGATATTAATAAAATGATAAGAGACTTCAACTCCATAGGTCAGAACGGTTATACCTTGAAACTAATGGGGAATAAGCAAGTCAAGGTTCAGCCAACGACCATAAATGACTACGAAAAAATCAGCAACCTCATCAAAGAAAAAAATATCCCATGTCATTCGTACCAAATGAAATCTAATAGATCGTTTAGGGTGGTGCTACGAAATATGCACTTCTCTTGTAGTGTGGACGACATCAAAAATGAACTTGAAGAGATGGGTCACGTTGTAACAAATGTTACAAATATTAGAAGCAGCAAAGATAAGACAAAAATGCTATCCATGTTCTATATTGAGCTGAAACAGCAAGACAATAATAAAGACATTTATGGTGTAAAATATTTACTGCATCAAAGAATCAGCTTCGAAGCCCCACGAAAATTCAAAACCATACCACAGTGTCTTCGTTGTCAGTGTTACGGACATACCAAGAACTACTGCACCAAGCAACCTAGATGTGTAAAATGTGGCCAAAATCACGCGACTACGGAGTGCCCGAAATCTCCGGACACTCCAGCCAAATGTGCGCTTTGCGAGGGAAACCATCCGGCAAACTACAGGGGTTGTGAAGTGTATAGGGAAATTAAACAACGGACATTCCCAACTCTAAGGCCTAAAGTGTTGCAGACATTACCTGCCACAGAACCATCAAAAATAGCTACACCCGAAATATCATATGCTCAGCAAGCCAAAAGCCAAAGAGAAATACCTATACCATCACAGCAATTCGAACAACTCAGCGATATGATGACCCAAATGATGGGAAAGCTGGACACATTGTTCACTCTCATCACTGAGCTTGTCAGGAAGCTAAAATGAACCTCCAAGAACTTAAAATTGCTGCCTGGAATGCAAATGGCCTAGTCCAGCATACACTAGAAGTGGTTAATTTCATCAGCTTTCATAATCTGGATTTGTTGCTCATCTCAGAGACTCGCTTTACGTCAAAGAGCTATATAAATATACCTGGGTATTCCATCTACGAGACCAACCATCCCGACGGCACAGGGCATGCGGGTACTGCTATCATCATCAAGAACACAATCAAACATTATGAATTGCCAAAGTTTCAGAAAGAGTATCTTCAGGCAACGAGTGTTGTTGTCGAGGATTGGAGAGGCTCGATCACCATATCCAGTGTTTACTGTCCCCCAAAACATAATAATAAAATCGAGCACTTCGGAGATTTTTTCGACACATTGGGCGCACGTTTTATAGCTGCAGGGGACTATAATGCAAAACACACTAACTGGGGTTCTAGATTAATAACCACCAAGGGACGTGAATTACTGAGAGCAATGCAGGCACGAAATCTGATACCTCTGTCCACTGGCGAACCAACTTATTGGCCAACAGACACGGCAAAACAACCTGATCTTTTGGATTTTGCTATAGTAGGGGGGATATCCAGCAACTACTTGGCGATAGATTCGTGCCTGGATTTGTCATCGGACCATTCTCCAGTAATCATAACTCTAACAGCAGCAATAAAATTAAAAACAAAACCACCTGCTCTCTATAACCGACGAACAAATTGGGAACTCTTCCGAGAATATCTCGATGCGAGTTTGGATAATGACATCTGCCTTAAAACTGAGCAAGAGCTGGAAAACGCTGTCGAAAAATTGACCACTTCGGTGCAATCTGCTGCATGGAGTGCTACTCCCCCCCAACATCCTAACCGAGTATCTTACAGCTGCCCATCAAATATAGCATCTTTAATCAGAGAAAAAAGAAGGCTAAGAAAGATCTGGCAACAAACTCATGATCCATCAGACAAGACTCTACTGAACAGATCGACACGTCAACTAAAATCATTACTAGAAAGTAAAAGAAACGAAGCTCTGAATGACTACTTAAGCAACCTTTCTCCGACCGAAGCCACCGACTATTCGCTATGGAGAGCAACCAAGGACTTGAAACAGCCTAAACAGAGAGTGCATCCAATACGTAGGCAGGACGGTGGTTGGGCTAGAAGTGACAGGGACAAGGCTGAACTATTTGCTAACTATCTTCATGGTGTTTTTCAACCGTTTCCTGCGGATCCTGATGATGGGGAGGATGCTGACATTGATCAGTTTTTGCAATCACCCTTCCAAATGTCTCCTCCAATAAAACCTTTCAAGCCAAATGAAGTTAAGCTGATGATACAACAAGGATTGAAACCCAGAAAAGCACCTGGATACGACCTCATAACACCGGAAGTCTTGAAAGAATTATCGTTTACGGGCATAAGAATAGTGACCATTATATTTAATTCCATCATACGACTTGGATTCTTTCCACCTCAATGGAAAGTGGCACAAATCATTCTGATTGCTAAGCCGGGTAAGCCACCAGACGCTGTCACGTCATATAGACCAATCAGCCTCTTGCCGGTACTATCCAAGTTATTTGAAAAACTATTTCTGCGGAGATTGAGGCCGTGGTTAATCGAAAACAATATAGTGCCTGATCACCAGTTTGGTTTCAGAGAAAAACACGGCACTGTGGAGCAGGTTCATCGTGTGGTTGCCGAAATTGGCAAGTGTTTGGAGGAAAAAAAATATTGCTCTGCTGCCTTCCTCGATGTGTCTCAGGCATTTGATAGGGTATGGCACAAAGGATTACTCTATAAGTTGAAGAAGTGTCTGCCTCATGTTTTTTACACCGTCCTGAGATCATACCTGACAGGAAGGTATTTCCAAATAAAAATTAATTCAGAGATAACATCATTACGCGCAGTTTCCGCTGGTGTTCCTCAGGGAAGCGTTTCGGGACCACTACTGTACCTATTATTCACGGCGGATTTACCAACATCTGATGGGGTTACGGTGGCTACTTTTGCTGATGACACTGCGGTGATGGCATCGAATCATGATGCGGTGACAGCTTCCAGAGTGCTACAGACAAGTCTCGATAAAATACAGTGCTGGCTCAGGAAATGGAGAATTCGAGCAAACGAAACAAAATCAGTCAACGTTACATTTACCTTGCGCAGAAAAACATGCCCACCTGTGACTCTAAATCAGTGTGTTCTCCCACAAGAAGATGTAGCCAGGTACCTAGGTATGCATCTCGATCGCCGTTTGACGTGGAAGGATCATATAAAGAAGAAGAGAAAGCAAGTAGAATTGAAGGCTAGACAATTGCATTGGCTCTTAGGAAGAAACACCAAAACTTCGCTGGAAAATAAACTACTCATCTATAAAACTATAATTAAGCCAATCTGGACCTATGGCATCCAGCTCTGGGGATCAGCTTGCAATTCCAGCATTAACATAATTCAGCGATTCCAGTCCAAAACACTCAGACAAATCGCCAATGCTCCATGGTACGCTACCAACAATGAAATCCACCAACATACGAACATGAATTTAGTTAGAGAGGAGATTGCTGGAGCCAGCATCAGATATTACCATAGGCTGGAATCCCACCCAAACATACTTGCCAGTGGACTGACGGACACCAGCGACCAACGTCGGAGACTAAAGAAATTCAAACCACAGGATCTGCTAAGTCGATTTGGATAGGTTCACTATGTTGTATGTGCGTGTGTTAGTGAGTGCGTCCAAACCAACAACACTTAAATGAAGGCTAGTCGATGGACTATGTCTTCAAGAATTTATATTTTTTTTTGTTTTTATTTGAGACAACAATTCAACTTAATATCTCATATAAAGAGATAGATTGTAGAAATAAATAAAGGAAAAAAAAAAAAAAAAAAAATTAATAATAACTTCATCACTCAAATAAATATCGTTTTTTTAAGTTTGCCTTTTTTTAATAGCAATAATAATAATAATAATAACCTTTTCCTAATTTAGAATGTAAATTAAAAAAAATGCTACTACTAATAACAGTATTAAAACCAAATTTCTCTCGCAACTTGTAACTATGTGTGTGTGTGTGTGTGCCGTATTGATTCTCTCTTTTGAATAATAAAAAAAGATGCGTCTATCACAAAATAATTAAGATTTTCCAAAAAATAAAAAAGGAAAAAAAAAACTAATCTAAACACAAACTGTTTGCAATGAATGATGGACGAAAGGAGCTGCGTTTGATATGTCGGAGATGCCTGCTGTTGTTTTGTTTATACATATATATATATATATGTTAATAGTGGGCGGATGTTGTTTCCTTCCTCCCTCTCCTTTTGATGTTCGGGGAGAAGTGGGTAGATTTGAATTCGGAAGCGAAATCATAGTAGAGACGCGGGTAGCGGCTGAAGGTAAAGGTAGTAAAATAGGGTAAAGTTAAAAGTACAATTTAAAAATAAAAACAACATCTATAGGGTGAAATGTCGTCACGAATTCGTCGTCGCCGACAGCTTCTCCAGACGATTGCATAGCTCCTGCGCTGCTATCCGATTGGTGGCTGCTGCTGCTGATGGTGTTGCTGACTCCTTCTGGTGCTGGTGCTTCTCCTCACGATAAGGCTCCAGGTCTTTGGTGGATTTCTGCTGTTGTTGGTTGGAGGCGGTCGACGTCGACGAGGAGGAGCACTCGCCAAGCCATTTCGCTTTGCTGCTGGCGTGCGACTAAAAAAAAAACGAAACGAAACGATGAAAAAGACTAAAAGTTGTGTGAGAATTAATGGTATATTACCATGGAGAGGTCTCGTTTCCATTGAGAGCCGCACGAGCCATCGCAGCTTGGGCAGGGGCGGCGCATCGCGTAACCGCCGCACTCCGAGCAATCCAGAGAAACGTGGTCGTCGGCCCAAGAGACGCCGCACGTGAAGCAACTGGTCATCTGGTCCCTGAGCTGCTCGATGGTCATTACCTGCTCGACCTGCGAACTCCAGCTCGAGACGTCGTCCAAGCTGTGGCTCAGCGTGGTCAGGGAACTGTAAGAAACAACGATGATGTTTGTTGTTGTTGTTGTCGCTTGCGGTTTACGACGTCGTTTCAAGGGCGGATCGATTGCGGTGGTGGTGCAGCGCGACCGACGTGCCTGCGTACCTACTACTTAAAAAAAAAGGACCTCTACTTGCACAGAGAGGATGAGACACAGGCGCACAAACACACACAATCGGCCCTCCCCACTTGAAACGTGTCCTATTCTTAATTATCTTTTAGTAATAATAAATGTAAATCAAAATTTGTACTCTACCTATGACTGGAATGTAGTTCGACCGGATGCACACTAGCCAATGACATTTTCGCAGGAACTACACGAGTGCGTGCGTGTGAATGCGTGTGCGAAGCAAAAGAGCGACAAAGAGAGAGGGAGAGAGAGAAAAACAAACAGATTAGAGAATTGATTGATCAAAATATACGAAGGGTTGATGATTGGTTGTTGTTCGCAAAAAAAAATCGCAACAGATATTTAAAATACGACCCGCCCCACCCTACTATATATATATATATATATATATATATATAACTACTACATATACAGCAATGTGTGAGACGAGTTAGGGCGCAACGGGCGACAAGAGAAACAAAAAACAAAACAAAAATAAACGATTGTTTCCGGTGCACGCGATCGTTACGTGCAACAATAATACAATATTATCGCAACGACTTTCAATGAATAATCGTACGAAACATCTCTCCTCTCACATTCGTACACGTACGTATTTTATACGTATTATAACATATCTTGTGCAAATCGAAAAATAATATTGATCGATACACATCCTACAGCTACTATTCGATACCGATTTTTGAAATGATGAAAAGGGAGTACGCACCGAGTTATTATTATTATTACTGTCGTTGGTCGAAAAGTACAGCAAGAGTGCGAGGAACGATAATGACGGCAGTCCGTGTCCGATCTTTTCCTCTACTGCACAGTATTATTGTTGTTATTATTATGATTTTATGACCTGGATGATGTTAGGAGGAAGATGAGGTCGGGTATGTGGGTCGGGAGACGGCGGCGCTGCTGCGACGAGACGACGAGAGGAAAGGCTGGCGTCGCGACGCAGTTGCAAGCGAGCGCATCGATCGGCGCCGCCGCTACCACTACCTCCTATGCCTCGTCCCATTTCGTTAAAACCCCAATCGTCACGACGGGAAGACACGAGACGTGCGAATGCCGCAAGTTGGAAAGAGACCAGAGATATTGTAAGCTCACACACACGCACTCGCACATGTGATGTATTCAATCCCGGCCAGCGGCGCCAGGAGTATTTCCACAATTAGATTTCCATATACTTTTATCTCTCTTATCACCACTTACGTGCACTATCTTCTCATCCAGATCTTTTGTGCTTGTTACGTAGCGCACATTTATATTTATTATTGAACAAAAATAAAAATAAAACAAACAGTAGAGAGAGAGAGAGATGAGCGCGAAATTTTGTGCAAGCTCACTTTTCGTGCGAACCGTTGCCGTTGCTTTCTACAACTTCTCATCCACCATATAGTGTAGATAATAGTGTTTGCGACCGACCGAGAGAGAAAGAGAGATGCTGTTACACAGTCTACGTACGTACGTGGGTAGTAGGCATTATTAACGAAAAAATAAAGCAAAACCACCGAAACAAATCAACGGCGAACGTCAAAAACACGCGCGTCGTGGTGGTTACGTAAACCATTGCGATTGTTAATTGTTCGTGGGAGAGTAGGGGAAGTATTGCAAACTGACGAAAAATTAACAACATTAACCAACAACAACAAAAAAACGAAACGACGACAAAATGGAAAGATGTTCGATTAGTTCCTTGGTTTCCTTTTATTTAGACCGTTTGTTTTTGGGGCAAAAAAAAAACCATTGAACCGAGAAACGTCGATGACGTCGGCGAAACGTCAAACAACTTACATGCAATCGAAACGAAATCCAAATCCTCTCTAAGCACACACAACACACACACTGTTTTCCTCTGCGGAGTTTTAGTGGAGCACTTACTTTTGTATTTATAGGAGGGTTGGCGTGGAAAGACGGCAGACAACTGCAGTAGCCGCGACGCGATGGTGAAGGGAAGTTAGCGAGCGAGTGTGTTAAAAACGCGAATAATAGAGCGGATGGCGACGACCGTCGACGTCGATCAACACTGACTGGACTGAATGAATGACTGCGACTGAATTGTTTTTGTTCTGGGCTTCTGGCTGCTAGATCCACAAAGAACGCGCGCGTGAGAGAGCGACGTCGAGGGGCGGGAGGGATTAGGATATATTGTGCATGTGCAAAAGAGGGAGAGAAAAGGCAAGAGCGGCCCACTGGATTCGATGTTGCGCGGGCGGCGTCGGCGTCGACGTCTTCAATATTCACGCTCAACTGAAATACAAAATCACTTGTTTGTCTTCGCAACGTGATAATTAAAAATACGCTATACTCGTATATACACGAAAAGATTTGAACGTTACAAGTACGCAAGCATGCAAAACAATTTCGGCGAATCAGGTGAAGAAAAAAAAAAACAAGAAATAATCTTACCAGGAAATTGCATTCTCGAAATTATATCGAATTTGCAAAAAGGCGTGCTATGGGGAATTTCTTTAATTTGTTTGCAGCGCGCATCGTAATGAGATTATAATGTTATTGTTTTTTTTTTGTAGGAAAGTAACTGAATCGCACTGATGATATAATATTCAGCTAATTGCGGTTCGGATCTTTAGAATTTTGAAAGTTATAAGAGAGGCGGCGCGCACCGCACGTTTCCGCGTGTATTCGCGCGTATTAATTAAAAAGTCGTTAGGACTCTTCTATATAGCTTTGTACGTGTTATCGGTAAACGTCATCGTCAAGTGCTGCTTGTTGCATAGCACCTGACGATGACGTTTACCGACGGACGAATACAGTAGGGCGTTAAAATGTCATTATAAAATGCGTACGTATGAATATATAAGTAGCAATTAATGATGTGTCAATAATAAAATATTATAATGGTGCTGCGGCGTTCGTCGTTTCGGCCTTTCGCGCAGAATCTGATATCGTTCCTGTTTGGTGGAGGATTCGATCGTCAACAACAACAGCAGCAGAATCAATATAGGCAGCAGCATAATCAAGTTGGAAACGGTGAAGAGCATCAGCAGCAAAAGAGCAAATACTGGGGCGCACAGTCTGCGGAGGAGGTGATCGTTGAGGCGGATAGATTGTACGCTCGCGGTCAATTCCTCGAGGTCTACGAGCTTCTCAATCGGCTCAAGTTCAGCGATAACGCGGAAGTCCAATGGAGGATCTCGCGGAGCCTCTTCAAAATGTCGAGATCGGCGACGGCCGAGGGGGGCGCCGAGCAGCGACGCGAGATGATCGAGGAGGCGTACGAATTGATGCAGCGTACCCTCACTTTAGGTTCTCAAATCGATACTCACTCTCTAGATGATCTAGATTAATGATGTTTTTAGATGGTCGAATTACGATGATCGGTGGAAACGTTTACAAATGGTCGGCAATCATCGGCGACGAAAGGGCAGGTCTGATTGGATTGGAGGCGCGCGTCGCCAATTACGCGAGATGCAAGGGACTGCTGCAGAGGGCCGTCGAGCTCAACCCGTCGGACTCGACGTCATACCATCTCCTCGGCCGTTGGTGCTTCGAGATGAGCCGCTTATCTTGGCTGGAGCGCATGATCGCGCGCCTTCTGTACGGCGCCGTCCCCGAGGTCAGCTACGAGGAGGCCTTCCACTACTTGCAAAAGTCCTCGGATTGCGTGCCGAGCGCCTACATGCTTGGCGAGATCTGCTTCCGCATGAGGCAATACTACAGGGCCAGATTCTATTTGAACGTCGCGGCGACGCTTCCCGTGCGCACCGATCACGAGAGGAGGTGCGCCGACAAGGCCAGGCACCTGCTGAAGCGGCTCGCCGTCTACGACCTCAGCAAGGAAACCGTCCTCTTCGAATACCCTTTCTAACATACATCTCACCGCATACCAACCAACAGCCCCCACCCCGCCCACGCAACAAACACGACAACAACAACAATCAACACACGCAGCAGTCGTCCAAGTATTTTCCAGCAGCAAGTTTCGGGGGAAATTCACGGTGCTCGGGGAATTTCACCAAGGACAGCTCGCATATTAATTGCTCGCCCGTTGTTTAAAAATAGAAAGTCTCCAATTGGTTGTAGTACTTCATGCAGATAAACGCAAATCCATCTACAATACAATTCTACGACAATTCGCAAAACAAAATGTTACAGAAATATCAGTAAAAGTAATAATATAACAAAACTGAGAACTCCTGACCGATATTCAACAATCCCATTTTTTTCTGCGAATATACGAAGATATGGATAACGAACGAAGAAATGGTAATACTGACGAAATCGAAATAGAAATAGGAAAAACAAACTAAAACTGTCATTAGAGAAAGAACATCGCAACTTCCTTCCATTCATTCATTGTATAATAAAAAAAATCATCGGATAAGGAAATTGTTGTTTTCGTGATTATTTAATTCACGGAACATCACGTTTGGACCTCGAGTCCACACATACAATCGATAAAAAAACATGCAAACTCCCTCCCTATGTGCTATCGAATATATATCAACAACAAAAAATTCATGCTGAAACCGTGATATATATATATATATATACTATTCAACAAACAAAACAAAAATCCCAACCGCCAAGAGCAAAGACAATCCAAGAACAAACTCGGAATGGACATATAAACATAAATAAGCGTTTCCTCCAACTGCAAAAATAATTGCGAAATGCGCTCACAGATTTTGCAATAATAAATGATTATTATTGTCGTCGTCGTGCTCGGCAAACCGAAACGAAATACTACAAAATCATCGCCTCGAATGCCAAAAGGGAGTGAGATGATATTAACGATGATCGTCGTTTTTTTTCGGAAACGTCGCAATTACGCGACAAGTAAAAATAAATAAAAACACACACACTAATAATGGTAGAACCGAACAAACGTATTTCAATGGTTGCATATGGTAAAGTAAACGGAGCGCATGAATTCCATGAATGCAATGCGAGGCGTTAATTGCCGTAGAATCTATATGTATTAGTCAAGTGGGTTTTCAAACTGATTCACAGCAATAATAATTGTTGTTATTTTCATGAGATGCGACAAATATATTTTCGCGTAGTTGGAAATTAACACCATTGAAACTGTTGCGGAAATGCCGTCAATCCATAAGCAAACAAAATCAAACATTATTGTTAAATGAATTAAAATGAAACCAATTAGTTTTTAGTTTGTAGACGTATAGATAGAAAACTGTACGGTTGTTGCGTCATGCGAGCGTATGCAATTAGAAATAAATTGTGTTGCGTGTTGCCTAATCAATTGCTCGACGGATAGACGACGACGCTTAACGACTGCTGCGGCGAACGTTCAAATTGCACAATAAAAAGCACATTGCGACTGAACACTTTTGATTAGCAAAGCGCATCGCAAGCAAATGCAACGTTGTTGTTGTTGCTCCATGAAGAGCAAATCTTGTTGTTTTTTTTTTAGAAATATAAATGATTTGGAGTAGCTCGAATGTAGAGACTGTTGCCATCTTACACGAAACATTTTAAAGTAATTAAAGATTACGAATGAAAATGAAATAAACACATCAGTAGCAGCAGCAGCGGGGGGCGGCAAGATGTAGAAATATTTGGATGGTAATGGTAATTTAGCAACCGCGGCAACTATGATGATGTGACGACGGATTGTAATGAATTATTGCAATTGCATCAACAATACAATAAAATGTGTATCATAACAATATCGTAATTGCGCAACGTACAGAGATTATTATTGCCCTACTGTATTATTATAATAATAAAAAATACAAACAAAATCCAAATAACAGCTGACCGACTTTTTGTGTTCTTCTCCTTGACGACAAACACGATAATAATAATATTATTAATTGTATAGTTAAGTAATTGGTAATAGATAAGCGAAGATGTCAGTTAATTCGAATAAATTCGTCGAATCATAATGAATAACCAAAGCACTAACATTCTGCAATTTGCATGGCAACACTAAAAACTTCGCTTCGCTCGATTTAAACACGTTGTTGATTGAGTGAATGAATCCAAAAGTGGTGAACGACATTCATTACATTTCAATACGAACCGGACCACCTGCTCGTCGCTCGTTCGTTGAGCGCCGGGTCGAGCAGGTGGTTTTACTGTGTACAATCGCAATAACAACGAACAACAAAGACGACGACGACGAGAAAACGAGATGGTAAAGTAATATGATGATCGGTGAACGAGACGGAATGGGAAATCCCGTTGAAGACGTTTCTGCATGCTTCGTTGTGCGCGCGTGAAACATGGGTTTCTCGCGTGAATTATATCAATGCTCAAGTAGGACATGCGGGAGGGGTGTTGTGGTCGATTGAATAGAAATAAAAAGAGAGCGCAAATGGTAAATAAGTGAGGTGAGAGGAAGCAAGGAAAGAGAGAAAAATGAAATATCGTAATAAGAGGTTTACACTTCGATGTGGGGTTGGTGGAGATGAAACCCGATGCACATCCAATAACAACATTCCGCTTTTCGAACGTGCTGGGCTGCGACGTCGTCGCCCGTGGACTATTTTAATTGCATGTGCATAACATGCGTGCGTGGTGGTATATCCGATGACAACTGCGTTTCGATATTTGCGTTTGGTTCGTTGCTAATGGGATGGTCGCGATGTTTGCGAAAACTGGTGACCCACCGTTAATTGCCTGGTATTGTTTCTCTTGCGCCGCGTATATCTTTTGTCTGTCGCTAAGCGACAGCATCAACATTGGCAGATAGAAGACGAACCTGATATGAAGAAGGGTACCGAGATGGTCGGCACGTGATGGTGGTGGATGTGATGATGGTCATCGCCAAAGTCCGGGTCGTCGTCGTCGAAGTGGATGTCCTCCTCGAACTCGGTGAAGCCGTGGATGCTGTTGCCGCTCTCTACACGCAGCATCTGCACAGAACAACAAGCACGGACGCGATTAGCAGATCCTCATCAGAATTAGCATTGCCATAGTAATAATAAACAAACAAGTAAATAAAAATAAACAAATGCAAAAGCGCTATAGCTTCTCTTGTTTGGTCCTTGGTTTCTGGTAGTCTGCTGTAGTTGTTGCTAGGTTCCCGAATATCGCAAGAATCGTGCAGGCTCTTGCTGAGAAGGTTAAGCGACTTTGATCTTTGGCGACCAAGTGACTTAAATCGTTACTTTCTATTGCAAGAACTGCAACTTACGTTTCTATCCTCTCTATTGTATTCCGAAGATGCGAGTTGATGAAAACCTGGATAGTGGTGAAAGAAGTTAGGAGAGACGCCACCTTCTGTTCCTCTTTTTCAATGACCCAAGAAGAGATAGTTTAGTGCCACGAAAAAGAAGGAACGGAACTGCTCGATCTTTGTCTGCCTCGTTCGTTCCGCTGGCTCATTCACTCACTCACTCGGTTCGTCGGAGAGTGCTAATAATGGGCGAAGCACGACAGAGAGCGGGGTCCAAAGAACCATCGACTGACTGACTTGGACTGCTGAACTGGAATTAAAAATATTTAACCGATGTCCCGCTGACTCGCTCTCTCTTTCTCTCTAGCTCCTACTTAGTCTATCACCCGCGCGATTTTTCATACATATGGCACGCCGAGACCGCACGAAGCCTCCGCCGAACGGGCGCCATCTCGCGTTCGATCTCGGTATAAAAGATAAAAAAAACACAAATTTAAGTTGGGCTCACGCATAAAAGCATTATTCATATATATTCGTATTTAATTGTTGTAAATACAAATAGGATTATTCTTCGTGCTCTCCTTCATGCTGGTGTTCATCTTCGTATCCGTCGGGGAGGGCATTCGTGTGCGGATTGTGGAACAGCGATTTGTTGCCTTCACCCCAGGGGAACCTCTTGGTGCGCCGCCTGAGGAATTCGTACGGTACGAACGGCATCCTCTCCTTGGGTTCATCCGAGTGCGCCTTCATCACGGCCCTACCAGTCAGCACAAGTATGACCGGAAGCGATACCGCAAAGAACACGTTCCTGAACACCAGTCCTCCGCCCTCTGAAAAAAAAATTAAATAAATATGCTGACGTCGGGCAACGACAAATTGGCTTACGGTGAGCGCCGCGCCCCTTCTGCGCCCATCTCGTAGCTGTAGTCGTAAACGTTCGCTGTTCCAGCATTATTCGCGGAAAAAAAAAATATAAAATGCAAAAAGTTTGAAAATCAAAAATATAAACTTCAAAAGTCGACCACAGTCGACTAGGATTATAAATACAAGTTTCTAATGGAAATACAACCGTACGTTTATTAGCACGAGTGACATGAAATTGTTACTTATTACGTGAAATTGTTTAGTAAAACAATTGTTTTTAAAGACGTTTATAAATTCGAGTTAAATCTAGTTGATCTAATTTACCTGGTAGTCTCTATTTCGTTGCGCAGCATGGACAAAGACGAAATATATATATATTTATACAAATACTCACAAGTTTCGAATGTTCAAACGAGGCACCTCACTGAAAAGTCGACTAGACCAATCGACGCGCTGCACTATTCCTCGAACTCGCCGATGCGTAATTAGTCATACCAACCATATACGATTAATTCTGCAAGACGATAGGCAACCAAGCATGCTCGGTATCAATTGAAATACGTAAATGCATCAATTTTCGCATTTAAAATTATATGTATATAATAATTTGTAAAATACTTACTTGTTGCAAGTGGTCGTTTCGTTTCTTTCTATTTTGATTTTTCTCCGTGAAAAAGTTTTCGAAACCCGATCGAAGGCTGCGTTGCGTCTGCGCCATTGAATATCTTGCGTAAGTTGTCACGAAGTGAGAGCTGCACGATTTTATTTTTTATTGTCAATTGGAATCAATTGAAGATGGCTGCTGTTTTGAACCATTGTGCACGTCGTTATTTGTCGACCACCGCGGTGCGTCAAGCCGTCCAGGTGCAAGGCCCATCTGCCGTCTCCGGTCTCCACGAAGGTAATATATATGATTTTAAAAAAAAACAGGAAGGAGGCCAAACCTGCATTTGATGGATGAAAATTACGTTCGATAGTTATATAACATTTGGATCGATCGATTTTACTACCTTTGTCGTTCTCGTTCAACCCTCAGGTGGATACAAGCTGTGGAAAAACGTGAGCTTGTTCGTCGCCGCTCCAGCGATCGTCCTCTGCGGTGTCAACTGCTACCTGAGCCACACTCAGCACCACCATGAGAGGCCAGAGTTCGTTAAGTACGAGTACCTTCGCAGGCGCACCAAGAGGTTCCCATGGGGTGAAGGCAACAAATCTCTGTTCCACAACCCACACGCCAACGCCCTCCCTGACGGCTACGAGGAATAATTTGTTTTCGCAGCATCATAGTTACAATTCAATAGAGAGAAGTTATTATAATCAAATAATGTGTAATCATCAGAGAAAAAATAAACTTGCTTAGTTAAATTTGTGCATTCAATTATTTACATATTCGTATAAAATATTCATATACAACTTAAAAACAAAAATATCAGAGGCTCTCCAATAATGTGAACAGATGGTACAGAGAGAAGCAGATGCCACCGAGCAATATAAAAATTTGCATGTACTTCATCTCCGTGAAATAGAGAATCATATCCATGTTTGGAATATATGTATCTAACAGCAAGGGGGTGGGTATATTATTATTAGTTCGCTCCTCCTAAGCATTGACGGCCAGCCTATCCAAGCTCTTCTTGACAATGTGAATGCGCCGATTCGAAAGGCAAATAATGTAACAATGATTCTCATAGGTGAGACTGATTTTCTTGAAGCTCTCGTCCGATCCGAAGGCCTTCTGATCCACCATCGAGGTGATGTTCACCAGGCCCATAATAATCTCTGCAGTCTTCTCGTCGTTTTCCAAGTCTCCGGCTGATGACACAACGGCACCTTCCTCGTTCAGAATCAGATAACCAGTTTGTCCGGCGATGCGATCCATATTGCAACAAAAAGTTCTCTACAAAATTGATTTCATTCAATCATATTCATCGTAGCAATAACAACAACAAAAAAAACATACCGTGCAGTTTCCGTTCGAGGCCCCCCTTTTAATCGAACATCTCTCGCGATTACGCGCAATCAAGATGACTCATAAACCACAAATAATAAAATTAATGCAGAAACGAAAACAACAAATAACAAAGACGATATGGGGAAAATCTTTCTAATTGACAAGTAATTTTTTTTTATGTTGAATTAGTGTTACCACAACAAAAGTTGTCATAATTACATTAGGCCACCCAATGTACACCATCATCTGCAGCGAATTTCTATCTGAAACAAAAAAATGCATTTCAAATTAATACTAATTACGATAAATGTTGATGTACCTTTAATTCAATGTTAAAAAATATCTGGTAATCCGTACGGCAGCTCCGATCTGGGTAGAACGTTCGAATATTTAAAGCAGGTCCTGGCGAGATGGAAACGCACCGGTATCTGAGAAAGTTCAAATAGAAAATTTCGTAACGTGCAAATATTAAATATAAGCAGCAGCAAACCTCTGCTAAACGATTGAAGCTAACGATTCTATCGCCGAAGAAGAGCACTCGTTTGAACGGTTTAACCTCGACATCGCTGCAAATCTTCTCCAGCGACAACGAGAGCTGATCCCCCTCGAAGTTCAGATCGAAACTGTGCTTGCTCAGAAAGTCCTCCGTTTTAGAGTTACCGATATTCTGCTGCTCCAGGATGCACACTTCGCTGCTCTTCTTCGACAGATCTATGAACTTCTCGTATCGTCGCACGTTCTTTGCAGCGCACACTCGCCTAATAACTAAATTGCAATTATTAATACACACCAATCGTAAAGAACAAAATCAATTACATCTGCAGACAATAGATGCAGCATTTCTGCGTCTCTCGTGGTAACGTTGCCAAGCCAGTTGGATCCTCCTGATGAGCATTGATGATCTGATGCGTCGCAACGTAACGAATTTCGCGTACGCTCCGTCCGACATGTAAACGAACTTTTTGCCCAAATGCATCTCCTTCTTCAAAAACTGTAAAAATGTACACGTTTTATCAAGCGATTTCAGATTAATAACATCCATCTGCAGTAACATACGTCTTTCAGAGTGTTGTAAAGATTTTCTGAGAAATTTTCGATGAAATCCTTGAAACGCAAACTGAATGAATAAAAAATTAATTAATATCGATTGAGAGCAATGGCGAAATTCACCGCAAGGAAAACTGCTGAAAGTTCAATTTGAATATTTCGCAGACTCCGTTCGCGGCTAGCTGCTGTTCGAAGAAGTGCTCGTCAAAGAACTCGGCCATATGGTAGGGATTCGGTTTCAGGCATTTCACGTAGTGCACATCGCCATCGTTCAGTATATCTACCAAGTTATCCAACGACTTCTACCGAAAGTAAAACTGATATTTTGCATCAAATATAGATCGAGATGTGCAAATGTTACCTTGAAATTGGTAATCAACGTTTTGCCATTGGTGAGCGGAGCAAACGACATCAGATGACAGAGGAATTCGAAGGATTCGCAACCTTTCAGGAAACTGATAATATCGTCCGGTACCTACAATAATAGAGTTTGCCTGCGAGCTGTCGATTGAATTAGAGATTGATTGAAACCTTGTCACGATTCTTCCCCAGCATCAATCTCGTGTCGTACTTCACAACTCCGGCGTAGTGCTTTATGGAGAATGCGGTGTGCAGTTGGTTAAGTGAACCTATGAAATGAGGCTTGCTCCTCAGGGTCTCGGTCAATCGAGTATTAACGAACACGTCCGAGTTGAAGCGTTTAATCGCACATTCCTATAACACATAAAATATATTTAATATATAAATATATATATATATATACAATATAGATTGATTAAAGCCAATAACCTCGTTCAGTATTCCGAAGATGGATATGGGCCCGTGGATCAGAGACAAACGCTGCGTGTAATCAATGGTTTCGATGTGCTCCACATCGAATCCTTCCTCTATTAAGCTTATCCTTCGCTCCAAAAGATAATTATCGATGAAGTACTGCTGAAGCCGTTCGTTCGCGTAATTGATGCAAAGCTGCTCGAAGCCGTTGTGATCGAACACTTCGAACCCGTAGATGTCGAGAATGCTCAGACTCTTCTGAGCGCATACGCAAGTACGCTCGAATTTGGCATTGACGCAAAAGACCAGCCAGGTGAAAAGCCTGTCGTAGAGGAGCTTCATAATGCAGTCCCTCCGCTCCTCGCATTCCTCGCGATTCATGCAAGCGCTTTGGTAAATCGTCTCTCTTCGCGATTTCGGTGCAAACATCCTCGTGCAAATCATATTAATTAAATCCTTCGATTTTGCGCCCAATAGTCGACCGACGTTTTCCACAAATTCGAGCGAGTCTATATAAAAAAAAGTTACAAACAACAATTCAAAATTATGCGGAGCAGCAAAAAAATGATACCTGTAGACACTGTGTAGATGTCTCCCACCGATTCAAACTTAACGTTTCCCAAGTTCAAAATGATCGCCAGCACAGAGAGGATGTCCTCCAGTGCATAAATATCAAGTGCTTCGAGTGCTATCAGCGTCTCCCTATACCTGGGCTTCATCTCAGAAGGTGGAGCAATTTTGTAATCTATCGTCTTGCTCAGATAAAGCAGCTGCAAAGCATCCTCCTCCAAAACGTCGAGGATCTGTCGAAAGATGTGGAAGTTGCCTTCGCCGGACGCGGGTCCCGTAACCCTCGACTTCTCCAGCATGAAAATGCTCAGGGTGCACCCGTCTATGGACATATCGTCGGCGCAATGGATCTGCACGAGCTTACCAAATCTGGAGCTGTTGCAGTTGTATCCAGTCTTGGCATTTCCGAAGGCGGAGAGCAGAGGAACTGTCGACCAAATCCCGTAGAGCGCTAGATTCGTTTCGTCGACGATATTCACTATACGCTGCATGGCCAAGCAGGCAGAGTGTGTCTTCCCCGAACCGCTCTCTCCGGAAATCACCACGTGTTGGTGCCGCTTTCCGATACCGTGCTTCAAACGGAACCACGCTCCGGAGATTACCGAATCGACGCCCGGACCATCTTCTTTGTTCTAGAAAAGTCGCCAATTTTTAAAATTGTCGAATACAAATTCTTGCGAATCTTACCTTTATCCTGGTCTCGTAGGGATGCAACGACAGTAGTGTCTGCCCGGCCCACGTGTAGAACTCTTTGCTCAAAAACCTTTTACGCATGAAGGCTATCACTGCAAATTCAACATTTTTAACGAGTCATCAAGTCAAAAAGAAAGAAATTACCTTTGTCTGAGCTCCTGTTGGTCAGATCCACGATGTTGTCGATGCCATCAAACTCCTCCGGTTCCACGCTCAAAATGCAAGAGCTCGTTTGCGACATGCACTCAATGTTTTGCTGCAATTAACAACAATTATAATTAGTAAATGGTGATAGTGAAGATACTCACCAATGAATTGATCCTTCCCAGGCATGGCGTGGATAGAATTCGAGTCAGCGTCTTGGAATCCATCCGGCAGATTAGCTCTACGACAAAACAAATAGACAGTTGCTATGGAAATGGTAACATGCGTAATCTGTATTTTAATGAATTCCCCATTTGATAGTGTACGAAATAATCGATAATTTTTTAATTCAAAACTGTGCGCAATGATGTACGTTGCATTGGGCAACACATGTATCACGAATCAAAAATAATAATGTGTACTGTGTTGCTCATAGGATTCAAGGGGATGTTATAATGACGAAATGATATGGTAGGATTGAGACAATCAGCAGAAATGATTTATTTATAAAAACTCACCGATTTCTACAGCATTTTAATCATCTGCAAAATTCTCTCCAGACATTCGTCCACCTGTTTACCGTTCAATTTAAACTCGAGACTTTCAAAGTCCACCCGCTCAATCTGAACCAATACATTTTGTATATTACCATCAATGAAATATTTGTTCGGTGTAAATTTGATGCCTCACCTCGTGGCAGGGATCCGATTTCCTGTCCGGCAATTCCGCGTACAATTTTCCTGCCAGAATTCGTTCGGCGAGACCGCAGATGCCGCTGAATGTCTTAAAATCGTAGCATTCTTCCACGTCCCAACACACCAGATCCTTGAAGAAAACGGCATGTTTTTCGTGGAGCTTCTGTCCCATCACCGCACCCAGCGCGTCCACTAACCGCGACCCCGAAATCTTTCTCGCCAACTGCTTTTCAGCCTCCTTCTCCTCCACCTCCTCCTCCTCAACTTTGAATATGTTGAAAACAAAGTTGTAAAGCATCTTTCTGGTGCTTGATATCATAACGTTATCCTGCACATACTGTATTGGCGTCATGGCTACAATTGAAAAAGTATTGTTTATGTACATTGTAAATAAAAATATTTAAATACGTACTGGTCATCGTTCTGCTGTCCATGGGGAGTTCAAATCGAATGCTAGACCTGGTAAACATACGTGGCAAGGTGAGCAAGAATTGTGCATCGATTTTAGGCATTTTTAGATTGGCCTGAAGCGCCAGCAACTCGTCGCAATCCACTCTGTTTTTTGGCACAGTCTTCAGTGCCTCCTCCAATGCCAATCGTCTCTGGGGAGAAGAAAGAAAAAAGCCCAAATAGAATACGTAAAGATTCTCCCAATAAGGGAGATTATTACTTCCAGATTAAACTCGTTCTCGACGATTTCCAGTGTCAGTTCCCTCCTGAGTCGCTTCAGCACGTCGTAATCCAAATAAGAGTCCACGTCCAAAGGGCCGAACTTTGAAGAGGCCGCTATCTTTGCGATGTCCGCGTCAGTTTCCGGATGGGCCGCCACCAGCGAATGCCTGGCGCTTGTGTTCTGCGAATCCGCACCGATCGTTGCCACCTAATAATTGCAATTTACATTAATCAATTGTTACGGTTCGTGTGTTACATTTACTAAAGTTTCCGGATCTAGAGGAACCTGGAAGACCGATGGAACGCGAGAGGAATTCCTTCCTCTGCGTTTCCTCCTCTTCCCGCGTCGCTTCATCGTGTGTTCCTCATCATCCTGTTCATCATCATCTTCGCTCCCCGCGACTTTGGGAGGTTCCAAATGCGATTTCGTCGTTTCTGGTTTTTCCGTCGCTTGGTTTTTCGCTGCTGGTGGTTGTTGCTGTTTCCTGATCATCGCCGAAGAAGGACTCGGCAGTTTGGTGGTGCCGAACTGCATGATCTTCATCAGAGGAGGATGATCGACGGGCTGAGAACTGCCGTACCAAGAAAGCGTTTCCTGCAACAGATTAAATACCATCAAAAGATGTAAGCGCAAATTTTTATACAATCGTACTTGACTGTGGCTGCGTCTCAGATCCAGCACTAGCAAAGTCTTCTCCCTAACTTCGGATGTGCGGTACGGTTCCGGTGTTACGCACCTCCTCGTCGCCGATGCTCTGGTATGAATGCTAATCATCGTTGGGGCCGGAGTCAGCGGCCTCGAATCGGTCTCGGTGTACCTTGCGAAAAAAATGAATACAATTAATTTGCAATACAATCATCAAACAATCAACACAATTACTTTCTGAAGAGCTCCTCTGGTACGCTATCTATATCCTGAGATTGAAAGTATAACTCATATTCGGCTTTGATTGCCGCCACTTCTACCGGATTCAAAACTAATTTTCCTTCAGTACTCTACAAAAAAAAAAAAAAAACAGTAACAACAGCAAAAAAACAATATCACTGCTGCAATTCCTAGTCTCACAAGATTCTTCTTCGCCTTTTGGATCATTTTCCTTGCATGAAAATCAGCCGGATGATTGCAAAGCAATGAACATGCATTTGAGTACGGGTTGTACAGTCCAGTGAATGGTTTTAGGATGCAGGGGGCTGGACCAGTGATAACCTTCAAATGCACTGGGGCTCTCTGCAATGAGCAAATATTAGAGACTGGAAATTGGAAGATAGGAATTGGACTCACCGCTGTAGGTTTGAT
The DNA here is from genome assembly GCA_963457615.1 of Nicrophorus investigator. Taxonomy (NCBI): domain Eukaryota; kingdom Metazoa; phylum Arthropoda; class Insecta; order Coleoptera; family Silphidae; genus Nicrophorus; species Nicrophorus investigator. Next base: position 46,683 of record OY735143.1, read on the forward strand.
GAATTTCTTGGTGGGACTCGCCAGGAGTCCGGTTCTTGTCGTCATCGTCATCCCTTCACTGCAACTCATGTTACTTACAGCTAAACGAATTGATTAAAGTTGTGGATCCGGAAAGCAGTCTAGCCAAGGATAGAAAAACATTTTTGTTGCTATGGTAATAAAACGTATTGTTTCGAAATTACAATTGAAAACAAACGACTTTTCAAAATAATGAAGACGACACGACTAGGCAACCAATGCTACATAAAATATGTATATCAAATCTATTCGAGCGCGCACCTTTTGTTGCCTATATGTCACATTTCAAAATTTGAATTTAGTGCGAAAAAGAAACATTGTTTAAATGACATCGGGTGGCGCAAAAATGCGAGATTTAAAAGAATTTATAATCTAAAAATCACTTTATTATGCAATATATATATATGTGTATATATATATATATATATATATATATATATACATACAACATCGACAGCTAAATAACACAAGAATATTGATTTTGTTTTGCACGTTTGTTTCCTTTTTTGTTTCGATTACTGGAAAGTAATGAAAGAAAACGAAAAACGTTTTTCACACAAAACAACAACACATATCGGCGATGCATGCAGTTGTAAATATATATATATATATATATATATATATATATATATATATATATATATACGAGGGAGGTTCGACCTATTATATAAAATACAGTTTACATAGTTGTATATAAAACTAGTTGGTACGTGGAAACAACAGAAATAAAATTCGTCTTCGCAGTATTTCTTTCTTTTTTTCTCTCAATATTTAAATGTATCTTGCGGCATTTAATGTATGCGGACCTCATCATTGTTACTCACTAAAACAAAATGAACATCACCGCCTTCGGCTATTCAATAAAAAAATAGAAGAAAGGCAAAGAAAAAACATAAAAATCAAATAAATATTTATAAATTAATAATAGTAAATAGTATTTATAACAACTGAATAATCTTATATGTATGTATATAATATACCTTCAATACTGATTATTTGTCATATTTTGTTACATCTCTTGCATATTTTAGTTATATATATATATATATGTATGTATTTTATTTATTTTTGAAAATTTTAAATATTTCCAGCTCCTTCTGCTATAAACTCAATAATATAACGTTATTATTTCGTGCGTGATGGTAAGAAGTAGAACTGCATTAATTCGACATTGAGGGTGGCGCAAACAAACGAATTTAAAAGCAACAATTGAAAACCAAATTTGTTTCGTTCCACCGTTCATACCAAATATAAACACTAAACAGAAAAAAAATGATACACGTTATTGTAAATGCTCTTCTGTTCTACTAAAAAAAAATGTTAAGTGTACACATACTAGGGTGATGGAGAGCGTGGGCGAATTTCACCGGATAACAAACATTTTATTTTTCAAATGATTTTTTGTTGGTTTTTATTTTAAAAATTTATCACGCATTTTGAAAAAAAAAAACAGCTATTATTAATTGCATATGTCTTTCGCTCTACAGCGCGCACACACACACTATTTTAAATATATATATATTGCCTGGGGAGGCGGGCGTCATTCATTTATTGCACCCCTTCCCACTTTCAGATTTTCGCTATATTTTCTCGTTAAATCTATTTGAACACCGAAAAACAACTACATAGAAAACTAGGTAAATTGATTGTTCTTCCTTATTTACAAGTGTGTGTATTACTTTGATCGCAATGTGCGCACAATATAGTTGACTTACACGATAATAATAAGTTTTGCATTTGTTTCTCGCATTTTTATCTTTCACTAAACACGCATTTCCGCCGCCAAGGAATAACATTAATTATCGAAAATGAAAAAAGAACACCGATTGGACGACGGAAATTCAATTGCAAATCAAGTCATGTGGGTAGTATCAAAATAATAAAAAACGATTATTATTATTAATTATATAGTTTTCCCTTCAGTTTCCGCAATGTCTATTTCTGTTTTTCTCTTATTTTTTTATTTTTTTTATTTTTAATTTGTTGGCTCAATAATTAATGAATAATGAATTAACCTCTTCTTATTTACCTTTTGTTTGTATTTCATCACCTTTTGCGATTCTAATATTCGAAAGAACACATTCTCATTTTTTTAATATATCATCAATATTGTACGATCGATGATGATCATCACTGTCGAACGCGATTTCTCGGAGCGAACAATAATAATATATATGTTTAGTTATACTTAATACGCATAGTTTATGTTATGCATGATCATTGTTTATTTATATTATTATAGTAAAATTGGCAAGATTCGTTTTGCTCGAACATACTGTGTGTATACATGGTCACTACGCTTAAGCCACGATTCAATTGAGAAATATTTACATTGATAGAATTATTTTTGTTTTAATTATAATTGGCGTTAATTCATTTTATTACAAATTTTATTTAAGAAAACCCCATCCCCCCACCCCACTTTTTTTTTCGTTTCCCATAAATATTTATATATAAATTTCTATTCATTACTTATACTAGTTATCGTTAATAATATTTCGCGGTTATTTACAGTGCGCGTAATAATAATAATAATAGTAATGTGTATGTTGTACGTAGCATTGGAAGGAGGGTGGATGACAGATAGAGGCGAGGTTTAATTCATGAAGGGGATTGTGATGTGATTGGGATGGATTGTGAGTGGATGCATATAATGGGGATAATAATGATTATATTACATGGATATTAATTAATATTAACTTCACATTGTCGGTTCGAATCGGTTTAAATTACTTTGTATGCATAGTATGTAAAAATCTGTTTACACGTCGCACGTCTCAATTAATCTTATTTATATTTAGAGTTACCTATATGCTAAGTTGCTAACTATAATATATTTATAAATCCACGTTGAATTTGGTGTTTTACCAGTGAGGACAGGCGGTGCGGAGACCTCCCATCCGGAAAAATAGAGACGGACAGATGCCAACTGAGGAGATGCAAAGGAGATAAAATGGAATATCGAAAATGAAAGCAAGTATAACATAAAATATTAATTGTTGTCGGGTGCTGTATATCTTCGGTTGGCAACTTCCGGGAAATGATAATCAAAAATAGTATTAAACGAAAATAGTTATAGAGTATATATATATATATATATATAGTGTGTCACTTTTGTATTTTGTTTATATATCAATTTTGCTTTTCTTTTTTAGTAATAGTGTTTTAGTGGTGGTAATAGTAGTAGTCATTTAGTTTTATGTTTATGGAGAAGAGTCGATTTACTTGGTACAATGTTCTAGCGAGGAAATATCTACTTACTACAAAGATAATATAAACTGTCTTGCTACATTGAACCTAGCGCTACTTTTTTCTCTTTTTTGTTTTCAACTAGCGCCGTATGCGCGGCACTTACACACCTGCTGTGTTTCCATGCGGGACTAAATAACTTAAAGAAAAGATCACCTTCGTATCCAATCGACCGCATAGCATCGTCTCTCCGCAGTTTCTTTCTCGTTAAAACATATAAAGATTTAGACTATTTACGATTTAACCTTTCATTTCATTTGTGTATGCACTACTCTCTCGCTCCACTGTACACTATACATCTCTTGCACTCGCCACCGCATCGAGGTTGATTTCGAGGAGGTGCATGTTAATTGCCGTTAGTGTTACGATGGGTGGTGATGATGGCGTTCTTGTTGTTCGAATCTGTTCCGTAGATTTTTCCCGCCTTCTTTGCCATCGAACCTAGAAGCTCGAGGCTCTGCTTGTGCGCCGACTTGAGACTGGTCAGCCACTCCTTCAGACCGATCTCGTCCTGAAACATAGTAGTAAAGTCATTTATCGATTTGTTTCGGTTTGCAATGATGGTTCTTACAGGATTGGTGAGGACGATCTTCCCGTCTCGTAGCCTGATGATGATGCACTGCTCGTTCTTGACCTGAACCAGATCGGCGCTGACCTCCTCGATTTGATCCATGAAGATCATCTCCGGCTTCGCTGAATCCGGATGGAGTTCGAGCCGATTTGGGTAGAGCTTCGCGTACTTCATCTGCCAGCTGGAAGTCCACGGACCGCCGAGCTTCTTTATATAGCCGTGCAGGATGCAGTCGGACTCCTTCTCGTCCAGATCAAACTTATACTTGTGCTTGGCTTTGCGCTTGTGCTCCGCCTTGTCCGCCTCGAAGTTGATCGTCTCGAAGACGGTCTCCGCCACCTCGTTCTGCCATCGCTCGGAGATGACCAGTGGGAAGTTCTTGTAAAGGTCCTGGTCGGCGTCGGTCAACTGAAAGTGAAAAGCGGGCGCTCGTTGCAATACTGCTCGAGACGGATGCGTGTGTTCTATCTCACTTTGATGCCTTTGGTGTCCTCCTCGTCGAACGAGCCGATGTCGAAGGCATCCGCCGCATTGACCTCGCCGCGCGGAGGGATCAACGGTGGCGTGTACTTCTGCAGATAGACCTGCTGCCAGTCGATGCCGGCAAAGAAGGGGTGCTCCTTGACCTCGTCCGCTCCGTTCCCGCGGCATCCCAGCCTTTTGTCGACGTCCCTCTGGAGGAGACCCTCGAGCAGCGATTTGAGCTCCTTGCTGAAGGAGTCGGGCAGTTCGACGTTCATCGTGAGTGTCATGCGATCGATCTCGTGTTTGTCTTTGGTCTTGTGCTGCCGGAAGGGCGAGTGACCCTTGAGCAGTTTGTACAGCATGCATCCGAAGCTGAACCAGTCGGCGCTCGAGTCGTAGGCGGTGCCCTTGGAGAGAACCTCCGGAGCCATGTAACCGTGCGTGCCACTGCGGAGATTAATATATTACGTCAACTTTATATCGAATTGCTGTCGCGCAACAATGCTTACACGCTGGCGTGGGGTTTCTTCTTGGAAAAGTCGCAGGCGAGGCCCAAGTCTGAGATGCGTACGTGTCCGTGCTCGTCGAGCAGGATGTTAGCAGGCTTCAAATCTCTGTATACGATGTACCTGCGATGCATGTGCTCCAGTCCTGTCCAATCCGATACGTTAGTATTTAACAGCAAATGCATTGTATACTAACTAGTAGTAGCATATTGGTACGAACCTAGTATAACTTCGGCAGCGTAAAACTTCATCTCCGACTCGTTGAAGACGCCGTGCTGACTCAAATGGTAGTGCAGATCGCCGCCGTTCATCAAATCGAGGATGAAGCACAGTTTGTCGGGGGTGTGAAATGCGTACGTCATGCAGACGATGAAAGGGCAGTCGACGCCGGTGCTCACAAGACTCAGCATGATTCGTTCGTTCAGTGCCAGCGTTTCTCCCTGCTTCATCTTGATCCTCTTCTTGTCCAGACACTTCATCGCGTACATCTTTCCGGTGTCGGCCTTGCGGCAGCCGTACACCTCCCCGAAACCGCCGCGTCCGATGATCCGATGCACACTGAAATCGTTCATCGTTAACTGAAATTAATCGTCGGCGAGAAAGAGAAAAAACAATCCATTAGAACACTTTTTCAAAACGAAAAAAAAAACTAGGAAAAATCAAAGCAAAAAAAAAGAAAACACACAATCGCACAAACGACATCGTCATCAGATGAAAACTATTTCGTATAAACCTATCTTTATTTCTTTAGAAATCGCATTATGCAAGGGTTAACTGAATAAATAGAGTAATGGATGTAATCAATCAAAGTTACCTGGATGTTCAGCTCCAGATTCTTCCATTGGCAAAAGCGCGTATACTTTTCACTGTGAGAAACAAATAAAGAAATCAATATATGTATTGAATGTCCCGGCGCATCCACCCAGTGAAAATATATAATAAAAACGAAAATACCTTTCTATGAATTTTCGGAACGGTTCATCCCGCAGCTGATTGTAGATTTCTTCAATGTAGGACTGAAACGTGAGTTATATCGTTAGACATGAATGTATGCAGTTTATCTATTTATTTTAGAGTTACCTCGAAAAGCGTGACCGGCACGTCATTTTTCATCAAATGTTTCTGTACATGCTGCAGGCAGTCCATGGAGTAATCCTGATAACAAGAAAATCACAAAAACATTTACGAATTTCCTTCTGGGAAAAGATGGTACACTTACGTGAGAATGTGACAGCAGCTCTTTCATGATGAAGTTGTCGTAGATGTCTCGGGCCTGCTTCATCCGTTCCTCCATGCATTCCAGTTTCTCGTACTGTTTTATCTGTAAACGGGAAAATGGGCAATGAGAACATCTTGCCGGAGAATCGCTTAAAACCCGGACGCACGTACATCATCCGGTACATGGACTGACGACAGTGAGAAAGAGAAAACGAGATAGCTATATTATGTCCATTTAGCAAACGTCAGCGAATGCTGGACAATCGTAGAATTACCATCATCAACATCATCATTGTTATGCCACCACCTTCAACTGGGTCATACAGACACAAACGTCGCGCGCGAAATTCAATTTCCCCTCGCAATTCAAAACAATAGACAATAAGAACACATACACATTCATGAACATCCCTCTAAATTTAGATTTGTTTAGCTCCAAGAAATTGTACAAAACTAGTCCAGCTATTTTTAGTTTAAACGTGATATTCCACTGTTTTCCTCATTCCGCTCCACACCACACAACCACTCCCAAATCACACATACGCGATTATTTTTTTCCTAACCGCTTCAATCGACTATTCCTCTCTCTCTCTCTCTCTCTCTCTACCTACCTCACTCCCTCTCTCGATTTTCTATATTTTTTCTCCCTCCATCCCACGTCCAAAGTGCACTCGACTATTAATCCGAATATCCTTTGATGGAGCATGGATGGAGGACGTCGGCATATATGCACATACAGAGAGACATAGGAAATACGAGAAACGTCGGAGACGGGTGATCGAAGGGAGGTTGATAGGAAGGAAGGAAAAGAGCGCGATCGATTTAAAAATAGAAAGCCATATCGTCAAGAGCACAAAGAACAACAGCAGCAAAAAAAAATCGCGCTCCCTTTTCAGATTCAATCAACTCTAATTTTATTTGATTTCCTTTTAATTCCTCACTTCCCCATTTATCCTTTTTTTACCGCCCATTCCCATCAAACTTATTGCATTCTAGCCTCCACAAACACTCGAATCTGTTTACATCTATAGTACATATATTAATATACCTTTAACAGATTAATGACTATTTCCATTTTCTATTTGATAAAACAAATAATGTCATTCTGACGTTTCACGATCTGTCAAATCTGTTTAATGGCAGAGGTAGAGCCGATCATTTCCTCTCTGCCTCGAGAGCGGAGCCCATTTCCTTTCGCCGCCTCTGCCTCATCCTCTCGGATGATTCCAATATTATCGTAAAGTAATTTCGCGAAGGGGTCTTCTCATCGTCTCATCGGGCGCTCATGAACACCAGCATCCCTCTCCCAACAAAAATCAATAATAAAACACTCATTAGTTTCTCTTCTTTTTTTTTTCGTTTGTTCATTTTCATTTGGTTTGCTATCTCCGTACTGCATGAAAAGGATGATGGATAGAGAGAGAAAATGAGGATATCAGATTGAGAATGTTTCAGATAAAGAGAAAAAGAGGTACAAAAATTTGGAAATGTTTCGAAGCGCTCCTCCATGAATACGAAATGTGCTAATTACGGTACGCCGAACGCAACAAGAACGAAGAGTCCGGCCACTCATACACTGGGGCAAATTAAAAACTGCACCACTCCTGTTCACCGCATTTTTTATACATATATATATACAAAAGACCTTCATATGCCTTGAACTCATCGGCAACTCTACATTATTCACATGCAAACACGAAAGCGGTTCATACACGTATTTCTTTTTTCTGTTAATATTAAACCCCGCGCCTAGCTAGTTATGAGCGCGCTTTCGACGATAATGCGTTAATATACATTTAGACGGTGGTAATAAAACCCCGTCGTGAGAGTTAGGCAACTTTAAGTGCTCTTTCTCTCTCTCTCTCTCTCTCTCCTCACTTCATCATCAAAGGACACTCAAAAGCGATGATCTCAGCATCGATTTTGCAGGATGCGTGACACGCGTTCGTCCGCTCGATAAATAAGAAGAATTTGAAGAAATTAAATATTAGAATATTAGAAAATGAGAAGAAAACGAAAGGAATGAGCGCTTTAGTGAGCCCGTGTCTTCTTTCATCACTTCACTCACCTCTTCGTAGAAGCGAAGCTGCGGCACCGGGACTTCGGACACGTTCTCGCAAAAATCTCTAAACAGCAGAAAACCTTAAACAAATAGAAAGAAAAGATAGAGATTATTTAAAATAACACGAAAAAAACAAACAAAAACAAGAAAGCGAACACCGTGCGTGCGTGTGTATATGTGATTGGATTGGATAAACAGAGGAATGTAATGGAGCTCAGAAGCCGCCCACCGAGCCTTGTTCGGTCATCGCCTGTTTACACACACATATATACACAGACATACACACACCTTCACAAACAAACAACTTTTTCCTTTTATTCCGCCCGCTTGAATCCAGCAACGTAACAAGTGTTTAATGTATATACATATATGTGTAAAGAGAGAGATATATAGAGGAAGAGAGCTAAAAAAACAAGGGTGTTAGGGTTCAATTTCATTGTCTCTCTTCAACCACGGCCATCTTTTCTTTTGGAATACATTAGATGTGTGTGTGTGGAGGTGCCGGGCGTCGGGACGCTGGAAGGAAAGGGATGCGGTGTTATTTGGACCCCAGTCTGTTACAACGCCGACAGTTTTATGGCGATTGGATTCCGCGGGGTTAAAAGCAACAGCGACAATAAAAAGCTTTCATTCCGGCGGCGAAGAATGAAATGGGAGAGATGAGGAAGAACTTTGAATGAAAACATGAGGAGGGTTGCCGTGCGGTTGTTAGAATGTTATTCCTTTTCTTTTCCTCCTCGTCATCGACCCACCTTTTTTTCGGTGGAAAATTTAATAAAAACGACGTTTCCATTATGCTGTCCACTTTTATAAATATGTTACACATTTCTATAAAAAAAAACCGATACGAAGGTAATCATCCTTCGATTGAATTAATGCGATTTTTAGATTTCACTGTTTTAATTGCGTGGGACAATAATGAGGATGGTGACAGACAACAGTGTAAAGTGACAAACAAAAAGCGCAAAAGGAAAAACCATGTATATCTCGTGAGCGAGCGCGTGTATTAGGTGGTCGGTCGGTTGGTCATCATCAATTCGTTGCACTATGGGGGGTTGCTATTTGAAGGTGGCGGGCGATAGTAATTAAAGCGATTACGCGACGCGTAACTGAAAACATTCGCTCTAATAATCCAATCGCCGCTCATTCCAGCACAACACATCGTCGAGCGACAGCCTGGAGCTTGCTGTCAAAGTCAGCTGTTGATTGCCAACTGCAAAAGTTTAGGTCCGCTAATGAATGAGAGGAAAATGGAAAAAATGCGTGTGTGTGAGAGAGAGAGAGAAAGAGTTAGATAGATACGAGCGAGTGAAGGGTAATTAAATACGAGCCATCATGCACGAAGGGCATCCCCTGTCCTCGTAATAGTAGTTCCATCCTTCTCACAACTCCCTCTTTCATAAATACTAGTATACTGTACATGATGCATTCATACACACATAAACATTTCAATTGTCCAGACGCCAGATTCAATTAATCTCGTTGCAATACATGTGCAACACACACACACATATATGCACTCTCTTTATTTCTCTACATACAACACACACACGCATACATATCCGTATATTCAGCATAACATACGCAAAACAGATTTAAAAAGAAACAGATGACACAACAAATCAACGGTTACGTAAATAACAGAAAAAGAAAAACTCACCTAAGGTCTGATGGAAGATTTTATCAAAGTTCACCTCGGTCTTCTTCTCCAGGTACTTATGCATCACACTGCGAACGCTGCAAAAATTAATGCCAAATTAATAAAAAAATGAAACCATGGTTACATTTGTTAAAAGCAGCAGCAATCCAACATCTTCGAGGTTGCTTCGATTTGTAATTGTTTTCATAGGGGGAGGGAGAGTTGAAAGTGGGATTTAAGGAAGGAAGTGACGGAGCGGGAAAGCGGAAGCAAATTTCCGTGGAGGCGCAAATGGCAATTTCGCGACGGGAAATGTTAAGAAAAAGTCGTGACAATTGGACGAGGAATATGGTAGGGAAATGAGAGAAAAATGAACATACGCACAAACGCAATAATGAATAAATTGGCGATTTCCAATGGAAAACTATCATGCGAAAAAAATAAAATAAAAGATGTACGAAAGTTTCCTTTAACGGTTTGCGCGCAAGAAACACGACAAATCATTAGTTAGGGAGGGAACGAGAGAATACGACGATTTGAAATGCAAATTTGTATTTGCTGAGAAACAATGTAGTGAGAAGAAAGGAAAAGAAGCAATAATTATGAAAATTGTCTCGGATTCTTGCGACATTACGTAAACCCGGAAGCGCTCCGCCCTGATGCATCATGAAATGATGATGCACGAAACAAAGGAATTTTGAAAAAAATAAAAACAAAAAACAACGCGATGGCAAGAGTCGGACGACGAAGCGCGCTGACGTTCCAGAAGCCAATCAACATATAAATTACTTTTTAATTAGTCCATTTACATCCATAAATATACATGTCTCAGACCCCCCCCCCCCAAACATCACCTTCACTATATCAGCAAACTACCAACACACGTTTTAAATCTACGTCAAAAGAAAACAACAAAACATATATTTTGATTACTCCATGGTTACCAGTCATTAATACGAACTTGGCTTGTCACATCTGACATTTTTTAATTTGACGTTTGCACTGAATCCAATCCAATTCAATTTAAGTTAATTATTATAGTTTGTTAATTGACTGTCAAAATAAAATAAATACATTTCTTACTCGCGGTTTTCCCCAACTTGAACTTGACTCATTGCAAACAAGAAAATAAAAAAAAGCTTGACTCATCATCCTTTCATTTATTCCCAGCATTCCGGATTTTGAAATTTTGAGTTATAAAATTCAGCGTGGTCACGAAAAGAAGATGCGACATAATTGTATATCACTTTCTTTATAAGTGACTTATCCGACATTTTGGAAAGTCAAATTTGACGATTCTTGAAACGCAATGAAAACAAGTGTCAAATGTGATAATAATGCAAAGAACAATCGGGTATTACAGCAATTTGACGCAATAAAGATGATACAATTTCAAAAAATAAAATAGAGCTACACTATATTTTTTGTTTATGCATTTGAGTCACGTAAACTCATTAAGCAGATTGAAATTTGTAAAGAAAAGAAAAAAGATAATGATGATGCATTAGGTTTATTGAAAAAAAAATGTAATGAGCAGGTGACGACATCGTCATCGAATGAATGAAAAACAAAGAGATCGGCGGTGTCGATTATTTTTGCGTTGCATTCGGGGCGCGCTCGGTTCTGGCCGGAAGGTGCTTCCGCTTCCTGTTTCTTCTCCGCAGATTTGCGTACAACTTCCGGTGGACGCGCGCACGCACCACCGCGCGATAAACTTTATCGAAACTAAAGAGTAGAAAATAAAACATAAACGGTAACAGCGATGAAGATATGGAATAAAACACGGCGACAAAGAATGTTAGAGAGAGTGAAACGAGTGAGCAACAACTTCCTAGAGAAACTTTACGCACGTCACACGAAACAAAACAACAACAACGTATAATATAAAAATATGAGCCGAATTGCTAAACGATCGAGTCGAGCGGGACAAAAGCAATAATAATTAAAACAGCAAAATAGAAGTGCCGAAAATTCCCACGCGAAATTGCAATTTCCGAGATGAAACGTGGGAAAAGTGTGTCAGCGGCATCGGATTATCAGATGCAAACTCAAATATTTGAAATACGGGAGAGATAATAGAATTCAATAGTCATCGACGTCGTCGTCGTGGTGTAGAATTTGTCCAAGATTGCGGCCCGTATCTGCATTACGATTTTTTGACGGCCGCACTCGATTATATTTATTTATTTATTTTGATTGTCACCTCTTAATTTATAACGTTACTATGCGTGGTTAATGAGAAGAAAAAAAATCAAACGCGCCCACCCATCAAATTTAATTAATTTTGAATAAATGGAGTTGCATAATTATCGATCTGTAGATTTATTTGGTATTTGCGATATTGGTGCTTTCGATTTGATTTGCAAGCGACAAAGCAAACATGCGATGATGACATTATCTGCGTATCGTGTATTGATAATCACCAAATCGCCCAATCAATCAATTACTTAAAAAAAATGTACGAAATATGTGTGTGTGGTTCGCAATTGAGACGATGGATGATTTTGCTTCAGCATTCATCACTCTGCTCTGATGTATTGTTTGTTTGTTCGCTTTGTTGTCGTACGTGCAAATACATTTTCGATAATTCTGTTTACCCTTATGAGAGAGACCCCCCCCTACAGAGAAAGAGTAAAAAAAGCTCAGCCAGATTGAATTTCCTTCCATTTACCAAATGACGAACGTCTTTCGTTCTTCCACCTCGGCACACAAACTCATTGGTCAATATGCACATCCTAATCGTTATTATAAAGTGTACACCTTTCTTATCGACAATACACCTTTGCCCGCATTCACTCTCTATCTCCCTCGCAGACACTTTTTTCCCATCGTTTTATGTGCCTAACTGTAATTCCCAATGATGTGCACACATCGAACGAACATACACTCCGCTCTTATCCAACAGAGATTAGGTTGTTTTTTGTTATCAGCGTCAAACTGATTGAAAAGTTTAAAACAAACAAAAATCGGGCTTCGCATTCTTTTTTTCCCTCGCGCCATCCAAAGTTTAAATTTAGAAAATGAATGGAATTCTTTCTTTTTCTCGCGGTTCGCGTTGTCTAAAGTTTATTCTTTGGCACCGAAATAGAAAAGCGCTCTCTCTCTCTCTCTCTCATACTTCTTTCTCGCTCGCTTTTCCAACTTTTTGCGCATTTCGCTCGAAAAAGAAAAACATCCAAATGCGAACAAATTGACAAAGAATAAAACAAGGAAACGCAGCTAACAGTTTTCTATCTTCATATTTTCGTTTAACAGAGAAATGCAAAATAGCAGATAAAAACGATTCTATCGATCGATATCGATTATAGATTAGATTCCACAATTCGATTAACGAATAAAACAAAGTTATCGAAAATAACATCGCAAACTTTGGAAAGTGCGAAAACAACCAATGTTTTCGCATATTTGCTTCCCTAATTCCATTACTACGGAAGCGTTTCGAAACGCATATATATATATATATGTATTTTTTGTATGGAATTTCTTTCGTTTCTGTTTTTTTTCCAGAGAGCAGATCCATAAAACGCGATCACCGCATGTGTGTATTATACGTAACGCAATACATCTGCGCCTCAGCCAGAAGGTATCGATCGCGGGGGAAAGGACGAGGTAAGATAAGATATTTAAAAAATTGTATTTTCCGCTTTTAAGCCATCTCAAGCTCAACTACGTTTCAAGTAATTGGTAAAGGAGTGGCATTTGAAACTAAGTAACTATGCAAGTAACGCGTAAATTAATTATAGATTAGACGATTGAGTAGTGCAATTATTTGGAATTTCATTATTTTGCGCGATTCGATTTCGAGTATATGAAATACCGGCCGGTATGAGAAGATAACAAAAGAAAGTATAATATTGAGACAGCGAGTTGTGATGAGCGAGGGTAGAGAAGCAGCAAGAAAGAAAGATAAAATCAACGTCGCCTATGTTATATGTTTTTGGGGAGGCGGTTGCGGCAGCCGCGACGAGGTCGAATTTTCACTCGATCGCTCGTAACACTGCGCCGCCAAATTTTCATCAATCTCCTACCTACTGCCACTACCCTCCCGCCCTTCGCACCAATCACCACATATATTACTGTTATTATTTTCCAATTCATTTCGTTTCAATGTTTTTCAAGTTGAACGACCTACTACTATACATAGAGGTCGTCATGTAATATTATTATTGGGGGAGGTTGGTATTTCGGAGGACACCGTGGTCGTCATCTCCGTCGGTTATCATCGTCATCTGCGTTGAGAAGAGAGAGAGTATGTGCGAGGAAGGGAGAGTGAGAGAGGTAGGGGGATGATGGTGGCGATGTTCTCTCGGACGAGATTGACAGAGAGCAGAGAGAAAGATAGACTCACCTTGGATCGGGCAGGACGATCTTTTTGCTGGCCCTCGCCGCCGGCGTGCATTTGCTCTTCTCCATTGCCATCAGATAGCTGACATCGGCCAGCACTGCCTCTAGGTCCGCCATTTTGCTACCGCTTGCACTGCTCGCACGCACTCACTCACTACTCACTTACTCTACTCGCACTCGCGAAACAAGCGAGAAAAAAAAACACAACAACCTCGAAAATGGAACCGAACGCACAATAACAACAAAAAATATGAGAACTATTAACATATATTGTTATTTACGGTCGTTCCTCCTCCACCAACAGCAGCAGGACCCAACACCTCCTCCTCCTTCACCCCCGGCTCGACAGTGGATTGTCTTTCCTGCTGCTGCTTCTTCACGTCTAGTGATCGTCGTCGTTCTCGACGGTCAGATTGACATCGCGGGCGGCTGCTGTCGCACCACCGGCCTCCTTCCTCTTCCACCACCTCCCATAGACGGCGGCGACCGTAGACGCACGGCTCCTTCTTATCGCACCGACCAACCAAGTAAATAAACAGTTAAACAAAAACAAACAACAACGAAAATCCTTTGGCGTCTCAAGGCAACTGCGATGCTCTACGGCAACGAATATAGATCAGTCTGTGGAGAAGGCGGTTACTACTCTGAGTCTCCACGGTAACATCTCAACCGCGAGCCTCGCGTTACATAACGTTCGCCGACGGAAGAAACATGTGTGCCGTCGGCGATTATCCCAAAAATCCTAATGTTCGGTTACGCTGCTGCTGCCCCCGTTTACGGTTGGTTCTCCTCCGATAGGATGGGCGTCGCGACGTGGCGGCGACCGTCGTTCCGAACGTAGAAGTAGTTAAGAGTTCAGACGCAGACTCGCTCCTGATCCTATCGCAAATGCAGACGATGTTGATGGTGGTGCAGTCGCTGGCGGCGGTTGCGACGAATTTATGTGAAAGACCCGTTTGTTCTGCTCGTAACGCTGATTATCAGAATGCGACGCTCCACGCAACAAGACGCGACTGACTGAGTGAACTGAGCCGTTCCCCACTGACGCCCGAGGACGATGGGTGGAAAGCAATTGGATTCCCATTGGCGCGCGACTTCGGTTACCCTCGGTCCCAGACTCGCGCAACCCAACAGCTGATTAAGACGACGATCAGCTGATGCACGATTAATAAATGCATTTCATAACATAATCACCTCGGAATCAAAAAAAAACGCAAGCAAATCGAAGAATGAACGAAAGGAAAACGCTTCGCGCGCCATATAAAATCAAAACACTGCACCATTTGACACCTGTCAAATTTGACAGGTGTCAAACGAACTACTCTGACTTTGAGCGAACACATCGGATTTCTTTTGCAAATCGAATAACATCTGCATAAACATGACTTGTTATTTTTAAATAAATTTCAAAAATAAAGACCACGCATGTGATGAAGAAATACACGTTCATAATTGGGTAGGTCGAATGAATCGATTTACGAGAATGAAAACGTCGTCGTCGTCGAGCCGAAACTATTGTTATTGTTTTGCAATTGTTTGATTTTTATCGGAGATGGCCGAGTGTCGTGGTATTTTCGAAAGTTTAACGGAGAGGACGGCGCAATTGTTCTATGGAAGGACTGAAGGTGATAGGATATTAATTCGCGACGCGCTGGATGAGCTGAACTCCATCGATTACAGATACCCGATAGTCACGAACAATTCGGTACGCACACATAACCTCGCCATTATATATAAATAAATGTAAATATTTACTCACGAGATGTTTTCGCAGAGGGCCGTGCTCTTGCTTTACCAATTCTGTCGACTGGTGGAGCCAGAAGATTCTGCGTTGGCGGCAAAATGTTCGCTGTTGATACGCAACCTGGCGATGAGACAGAACCTCTCCGTGGAGGGTCGCACATTAACGATGATAATCGTCTGGCTATTGGACTCATTGAAGGAGGCCAACAAGGAGGAGAGGATCAATTTGCTCACAACACTGGACTGCCTTCTGCGACACAATGCACAGGAAATGCATAATGTCAGTTATCATAAATAAATAAATTTTGGTCAATTCATTTTAAAGTAAAGAATAATTCTAGTTATTACCACTTGCAGTCATCAAAAATGGAATACTGTTGAATTTATTGCAAGAGGAAGTACCGGATGAAGTGTCACTTCTGGTGTTGCAGTGTCTTGAAGCTTGCTGCAATCCATCACCTGCAATACCTCACCCATGTCATCCGTGTATCCAGCACGAACTATGCACAGCAAACTTTTACAAATATTTGCAGATGGACAGGAAACCAAATGTTGAAGAATTCATCACAGTTAAAGTAAGTTAATTATTAGGCGAAGATAAATTTGCTCACCTATTTTCATTGCAGTTGCTGATTGCTTGTTTGAGGGGACTGCAGAATATCGTGATTCAAAATGAAGAGTTCACCGCTGCCGATTTGGGGCTTCTGTTGGGTGTTGCAAAGTCTTTTATGCTTTACCAATTAAAGGGAATTCCTTTTCTACCACCGCAGAAGTTGATGCCTTCAGCCATGAGTGTGCCGGAGACGGTGGAGACAACGGGTCGCGGCGGCGAGAAAAGGGGCGGAAAAGTTGCCAAAGCTAGAAAGAAAAACGGCGGAATGAAGCAATCGCTAAATGGTAGCGGTAGTAAGGTGGTAATGTCGGAGGATGCAGTCGCGAAACCGAAGACGAGCGATAGCGAAGTGTCGGACACGGAAAACGGGGTCAGAGGACCGGCCAAAATCACCCTGCTGGAGAGTCGAGTACGGCAGTCCGCTCTGCAATTGCTCCTGAGCGTCTACAAGGTGCGTTTGTTGTTTTAACTTTGCTAGAATTAACATGTTTTTCATTTATAGTCCGTGGGTAAGAAAACGATGTTTTCTTATTGGTCTAGCTTCATCCCGGATGCCGCACCGCTTGCCACCTCATCACACAGTTTGACAAATTGCATCCTCAAAGATCCTTCCAGCAAGGGCAGGATGGCCGCCCTCAACGTGTTGCTTCTGCTGCTCAGCAGCTCAAAAGTTTACCTATCGCAGGCGGAATTCAGGTAAAATCTCATTTACATTAGTAACATTGAAATATGCGAATACCTTTTTGTTTTGGTTTGGTCTCGCAGCGATAAGGTGGGGCCGTTCACGCCATTCTCCGTGACGCTTGGCGGAATCATCAGGGAACTGCACCACTGCCTCTGCTTGGCGCTAAACGACACCTCGCACCACGTCCTCACGCAAGTGCTGAAATGTCTTGCCGCCTTGGTGCAGGCGACGCCCTATCACCGTCTCCCATCCGGATTGATCAGCAAGGTCGTGCGCAACGTCAAACCATTGGTCCATCATAGGGACGTCACCGTGCAGGTGGCATCGCTGATAGTGCTGGGCTGCACGCTGGCCTCGGAATTTGCCATCAAAGAGGTGCGAAACGTCCTCCTGAAGAATGTTACGCCGAGGGAAGCCGAACCCGACTCGGCGAACGTCGAAGAATTCGTGGATTATGCCAATTTCGATGATAACGTGGACGAGGAGATTGCAACCAGCGTCGAGATGCCGTGGGTTTTGGCGAAATGCCTGCAGTCGCTGGAACGTAACGCGCATGCCCCCGTTAAAGTGGAATGTCTGCAGGTGATATCGGCGATGAGCCGCAAACATTTCGAGCCGTTGATCCGCGACCATTCCATGGATTTGATGCGCGCCTTGGAAGTCGCACTGCAAGATCCTTTCGTCGACGTTAAGCTGCACGCAGGCCGTTGCGTCGAGTTCGTGGCGCAGGCCTTGAGCCGCCACGGACCTATCTCCAGAAGCGTCACGTACTGGCAGTGCTTGCTGTCGGGGCCTTTGCTGGGATTGCTGCAGAGCGAGGATCAGGCCACGCTGCGTGCCATCGCCTGCGATTGCTTAGCGAGCATAGGGGCGAACGTCTACGAGGAGTTGTCACGCGACAAGCAGATCCTCTGCATAACGCAGCTTTTTGCTTGCGCCAAAGACGAGGACGCCGGTGTCCGAGGGGCGGCGATCCGAGCTCTTTCCATCTGCGTCCTCTACCAATCACTGCGTGACGATGTCGGCTTCATATTGGACACCATCGAGGCCGTGCAGCTGGGACTGAGCGAC
Source organism: Nicrophorus investigator (assembly GCA_963457615.1). Classification (NCBI taxonomy): domain Eukaryota; kingdom Metazoa; phylum Arthropoda; class Insecta; order Coleoptera; family Silphidae; genus Nicrophorus; species Nicrophorus investigator. Next base: position 64,867 of record OY735143.1, read on the forward strand.
GAGAGCGTCGGGCTCAGGGAGAAGGCGTCGTGGTCGGTGGGTAACATCAGCGAAGTGCTGGTGAGCAACGAAACCGCCAACGAGGAGATATCCGACGAACAGGTGTTGACGCTTATTGACAAGGTAGTCGCGAGTTGCCGCGATAACGACAAGATCAAGTGCAACGCGGTGAGAGCCCTCGGTAATCTGCTGCAGTTGATCAAAACCGACTCTCTGGCAGGCAACCAGATGTGCAGAGTATCAACGGAAACTGCGATTGCGGCCATCCTGCGGGTCTCCACCGGCGGGCAGAACATGAAAGTGCGTTGGAACGCGTGCTACGCCCTCGGCAACATCCTCAAAAACGAATCTCTCTACTCGCTCACAAATTGGCGGAAAGAGACGTTCTCGGCGCTAATAGAAATGGTGAATACCTTCAAGAACTTTAAGGTGAGGATCAACGCAGCATTTGCTTTGGCCGCATGTCCGCGTAGGGAACTGTACGGAGTCCATTACACCATCGTCTGGAAGTCGCTGGTGAAGGCTCTGCAGAACTCGGAGAACATGGACGACTTTAGCGAGTTCAAGCACAGGGATCACCTGATAGAACAAGTGAGTTAATTATCGATAATAATAATTGGAATGGTCTGGGGGTATATATTTTCTTGTTTGTGTGCGTGAGTGAAAAGGGATTTGCACAAATAAGAAAAAAAAACGGTAGAGATGAACAAAATAATAAACGAACTGCACGGTACAGTGCAACTAATAGTTGTGGTGTGTATGTTGTTATGATTTAAGAGATTTCATTCAATTTACGTTGTTTGTTTTACGTTCTTGCGAAGATTTGCCTGTCGCTGGGTCACCTGGCAACGCTGATGACGTCTGAGGATCTGTTGCCGCTGAAGGATGCGGTAGCCGATAGCGTCCTCGTAGATCAGATGCGGAGGACGCGAGACAGACTAGTTCCGGAGAAGGCAGCTATACTTCTCGTCGCACGTGAACGAATTCTGACGATCGACGCGGGTGCACCAGGTGAACGGATGGAGGTGCACGGAGCGTTGCAGCGCATATTCAGTAGCGTCGAGTTGTAAAGGTTTATTATTAAAAAAAACAATATATATGAATGTATTTATGTATCTCACTCTTTTTCTCTCTGGATCGCTCCTTTAATTGTCTTCCAATAGATTCTGGAGAGCGCTCTGAAATTTTCTGCTCACTTGCTTTTGAATCGCGATGCTCTTCTCCAAATCCTCCATCAAAACCTCAAACTTCTTGTACTTTTCCTTATACGAGATGCTCCTGTCCTCGACGACCGTCTCCTCACGCTGCGTCACCATCACAACGTTCCAAGTCTTCTGCAGATCAAAATCATCATCCTCATCTTCTAAAACTTCGTCCGTATCCATCGATTCAATGGCGCTAAAGTCGATTGCGTTCTTTACTCTTTCATTCTCCAGATAGAACCAGGCCCTCTCGCAAAAGTCGGTCATCTCCTTGACATCGTACACCACGAAGAGTTGATTGAAGACGGTGTCGGTGAACTGTTGGTCCAATTCCACGTCGATCTCGTGCAGTTTCTCGGCGGCAAGAACCTCCACCACGCGCACCCACAGCATCATATCGTCGTCATCCAATCTCATGGCGATGGCCGCGACTCGATTGAAGACCCTCTTCCAATTTATGAACGTCGATTCGCAGTAGCGCAAAATCCATCGCTCCATGTTCCGTTTGTCCGTCAACTCTTCGAATGTCGGCAGTTGCAAGTTATCGAATTGCTCGATCAGCAATCGCCTGTAATCCGAATCCTTCCAGAAGCTCGGGAAATAGCGGTAATCGCATGGAAGGTAATCCGGTATCTTGCTAGGTAGAAACTCCTTGAAGATGCTGGGGAATTCCACGTGCTCGCAGCAGTCCTCGTTGAGGGCGATTTCCCTCAGCTTTCGCAGACCGTCGTTGTACAAATTCACGACAAGATTGACATTGTTCAGGCATTGCTTGTAGGCTAAATTCCATTTGGCGTAGCTGACCACCCTTCTCCACAGTTCCGCACCCAAACCCTGCGACAAGAATCCCATCAGCGTGTTGAGGACTAAAGGCGGATTTCCGTTGACGTTCTCCGCCAGGTATCCGAGAGCTTCGTCGAACAACTCCGGTCTGTTTTCACCTGAAAATTCAATGTAAACAAATGCAACGAAATCCACAAGAGTGTCTTCTATACTATTTCTCTTACCCGCAATGATTTTTATTCGATTGATAGAATCGCCCTCGATTAATTCGTTCAAAGATTTCCGTGAAACTGCGTCCAATTCCGCCTCCTGCAGAATAAGCACGATGGGAATGACTGTTTTCTGCGGAAAGTTTTGCACGAAAATGCGCAGCTGCGATGCTATCTGCTCGAATCGTTTCGCGATGAAAACGTGACCGTGGCATTCGTAGTCGAGCTGCTCTTCGATCCGATGGAAACAGTATGTGATACGCGTCTGATCCAGGCACAGCTGCTCGAGAAACATGTCTTTATTTTCATTAAGGTCCAGGTAATCGGAGAGGACGATCGACGATGAATTGTTGACGAAGTTTATTTTCCAGTAGATGAATCCGCTCGGCCTCTGGCACTTGCTGAAGGCAACGATCAAACGTTTCTGAATTGCCGACAGGTTGATCTTCTCGATGCGCTGCCTCTCTCTCGGCACGATCTCCTGCGGCACCCCGAGTTTATAGCGTTTCTTTAGGTTCAGCGTCAGATCTTGCGATTTCATGCGTATCTCCTTCGCCACCTCCGCCGGTGTCTTCTGGCATATCCAGAGTGGACTCTGTTCTACCGCCTTCCTCTTCCGTTTGTTCGCCGCAGCCTTCCGCCTCCACTTTGTCAGCATCCTACGCTGCACGAAGCGACACCTCAACTCATCCAATCGGATCATCCTGCACGAATCCTCCACACACATCAACATCCTCTGCACGACGCACTTCACCGCATCCTCAATTTCCTTTTGTTTGATACGTTCCTCCTCTTCCTCTTGCAGCCGCCTCTTCCGCAACTTGGCATCTCTCATCTCTTTGTCCTTTCTCTCCTGCTCCTTCTTGCGCCTCATCTCCTCCATTCTAGACTTTTGTTGCTCGATAAATTGCCGGTGTCTCTCTTCTTGTTGTTTCCTCTCAATCTCTCTCCTTTCCGACAATTGGTGCTCCATCTTCAACAGCAATTCTTCCCTCAGCCGTAATGTCCGTTCTTCCTCGGCATCACGTCTCTTCCGTTGTTGCTCTGCCTCTTGTTTCTTCAGCTGATCATCGTCGTCTGCATTCGTTGCTTCTTCAGATTTGACGAATTTGAAGGAGGGAACCGTCGAAAAATTGTACGTCGCCGTAGTTGCAGCAGTGCACCGGGAAATCACGGATTCTCCGGCGATGGGTTTATTAAACGTAAAATGGAATCCACCGGACAATTGCTTCTTCTTCTTCTGCAAATCATGTTTGATGGCGGCGAATCCTCCGAAAACTACATTGGCTGATGGTTGAGAAGTTTCATCGTCCTCCTCCTCCTCCATCTCCTCTTCTTCTACCGGTTCTTGTGAGTAATCTTCGGCAGCACTGGTCGAAAGAACAATAGGTGGTTTCTCTTCGACGATTGCTAACTTTTCTGCTGCTGCTGCAGAAGGTTTAATTAAATCTTCGACGAATTCGGATAGATCGAGGTAACCGTTCTCGTCGAAACTGCATTGCGGTTCGTGATTACGGAAGAGTGGCGGTGGCAGTGATTTATTGCCGCAAACAATTTCGCCGATCGTTCTCGTCCGTTTCGATTCGATCACGTTCACTGCTCTGTCCAGAGGGTACGGATAATCTGGCAATGCGAATGCGCCTCTGTCCAAAAGGACGTGGTTTCGATCCTCGTTCATCTGCAGACTGTAATACTCGAACAGATCGATGGTCGAGCTGAGACCTTCGAAAGCCAACAGCGAAACCAATTTGTCAATGGGATATAGGGTTTTCGATCTGGGCGAGTAACATTTGATTATCGCTTTCACGGCTTTCTGTCGGATCTGCATAAAATATCTGAAGAGGATACAGGCGTTCAGGTACGTCGTAGATCTTAGCAGCTTGAAGAATTTCACGTAATTATTCTTATCTATCGCCGAATAAACGTCAAGGGCGAATCGCACCTGCGGCGAACTTTGTATGTCGCACCGAAGTTGCTGCACCTCCCACATGAAATTGCCGTCGTTCAAATTGAGGAGGATCACGTACGCTCTGAATTCCGCCTCGTTCAAGCATTTTACACCTTTAACATCAAGATCGTGATACATGTACTTGAGGGTTTGCAGGCATTTCGTTAGGTTCTCGGTGTTGATCTTCTGGTCGAAAACCGATGGATCCTCGGCGACGAGTCTCGCTGAGCAGTGTATGTGAAATCTGGCGCACTGCTCGACCAGTTCCACCGAGCCCAGACAGCACAGCTCCTGCTGCGTTATATCTTTTCTGATTCCTCTCGTCCGATCCCATAGGAAATGGTACCATTCCGCCATGTTCGTGTCAGGATTCTCGCACAGATCCATAATCTCGTGCATCAAATAACCCATCGTCATCTGCAATACGTCCACGTTTCGCAGCTCGTGCGGCAATGGAGCTTCCTGATCCGCCGAACTCCTCGAATACTGCTTCACCGCAATCGGATGGTTCATGGATCTATCTGCGTTCTGCTCGTATAGCGCCACCTGATGCTGCACCTCCCTCATCAATCGCTCCTTCTCCGAGCACATATCTGGACACGTCCCCCTCGTCACCTTCGCTATATCCACGCTCTTCAGATTTCGCCTCCTCAGCCTGATCAATTTATCTCTGGCCTCCAGCAACCTATATTTCTCCTCCGTACTTACTCCAGGGTATTTCAAATTGTTCAACAGCTCCCTCTCTTTTGAATCCATAATACTCGTATCCTTCTTCCTTGCAACACTCTTCGCTCTCTTCTCTTTCACCTCATGCAATTTCCTCTTGAATCCAACATCAGCTCCCATTGCGGCTAGCTCACTCTGCACCTCTGGATCCATGCTCCAATCTGGTTCCTTCTTCTTTTTGCTCTTGTACATCTCAACCATGAACTGCTGACCCTGGAACTGACCAGCTCGCTCATACGCCTCCTGCACCCCAGCCTCCGTCTCAAAATACACCAAGCACATTTGATGTCTGGGTCTCAGGGAAATCTTGACGATATGCCCAAACTGCTGGAAATACGTCTTCGCCTCACCCTTGCTCTGCAGCAGGCTCAACGGAACATTGGTACATCTCCACAGGAAAACGAAACGAACTTGTAATAACCATTAACAATGAAAACTGTAAAGTAGTGACCTACCTGATGCACTTAAACTCGTCCATTCTACTTACACTTAAACAACATTTAGAAACAATAACAAGTTTGTGGGAAAAAAACCGGTGAAAATAATAAAGTATGCTAACGGAAAGAAATAAAAATACGTTTTAAAGCAATACTGCCAACCGTAATACAAAAACTTTTAAAACTGCCCTTTCCAATAGATTGTAGCGGTGCAAAATAAACTTTGAAATAACATTATATTCTTAACTTGCATTAGCAACAATCATCTTCTCATCAACGACAAAATAAAGTTCGTAACTGGAGAAACAAAAATAATCAATTAACTTCCCTCGATCAAATTGCTTACCAATAATATAATTATTCCCGACAAAATTGCTAGCACACACTATTTATTACTCGCGGCTTTGAAATATAATAGGATTCTGGGTAATAAATATGCAAAATTGGTTGCCTGCGTTGAACGATTCTAACAAGATGTATTTAAAAATTAATTCGCATTAGTTCTATTCCATTGCGTTTTGTACAAGGCCTTTGTAATAATTTTTATTTTTGGCTACAACTTAAAAGTACGTAAAGAAAAACTATATAAGTATTAACAATGCTATTTCTTGTTTTTTTTTTCCTCTATAATTCATCGCTTTCACTAAGATTATTTTTTAAACTAGTTCCGCTCTTTCAAATATTTTCTATAGGTCCTTTGCATTTACATTTATTTTTGCGATACAACATTTCTATGGAATATCTGCAAGAAAAATAAAGAGAGACGGAAATATGAATTAAGTTGGGATTGCCCTTTAGGCCATACTGTTGCGGGTTTTGCACTGCTGGATGGCCTCATTGAAGCCCTGGCAGAGGGTCAAATCGGGTTGGGTCTGGGCGCACTGCAGGAACTGCTTGATCTCCCATGCGCAGGGACCCTGCTGCTCACCACCTTGAGCTTGCTGGGGGTATTGCTGTTGGGCTGGTGCAGCAGCAGCTTGCTGCTGTGGTGCTTCAGAGGAGCTTCCACCGCTGAACATGCCTGCAAAGTTCATCGTTATGACATGTCAATCGCTATTGACTTAATGTGTTCATATTACCAGTGACAGCATGTCCTACGGTGTGACCGATGGCAGAACCAACGGCAACGCCTCCGGCCGTGGCAGCCATCTGCGCGAAGAGTCCTGGTTGCTGGGGTTGCGCCATCGCAGGGGGCTGCGCTGGAGGTGCCGCGACGGGGGCAGCCGGTGGAGCTCTCGCAGGAAGGGTGGTCCTATTCGATCGCGAATAATAGCAACGTTAATATCGAATAATTAAGAAACAAGGAATGTGTGTGTGCAATAAATAAATTATAAGAATATACCTGGGGGTTGGGCTTGGGGATCTTCCACGTCGAGCCATTGTAAATGTGATTGAGACGAGGTGATGTCTTCACTGGACGAACGATCAATAAATAATTGCTCTGAGCGTGTTACTACTGTTTGGTTACGTAAAACGGGGAAAACTGCGGCGCACGAAAAGTCACCAGATTATATAAAATGTTCTAGAATGAAAGCGCCCCTTGAGCAACGACGTACGTCTCCAGGAATTAATCGTTCCAAAAGAGAGAAAATAATTCATTGGGCTACTCTGTGCTTGAACCATAGTTCTATATATGAATTGCACGTCACACGGTCAAAGGTCAAAAGACAGGACCGTAATTTGCCAAAAAAAAAACATTCTGATTCACTATGATTTTGTAATCAGTTAAGAATAATATGTTTTCCCTTACAGATATAATGGTAATTTTCTTTTACTGTTGTGGCAATCGACACGATTTGAAGTAATTTTAAACTTTTTGTCAACAATTTCAAATCGTTTAAATTCACTAAAAAGCAAATTACGCAACATTTTGCAAAAGCTACGAACTGCGCGCATTTCCTCTTTTTTTTGAACTAGCGCCAAATGAGCTAAAGCCGTATTTAAAAATATTAGCTTCGTAAAAAATAATTGTGCAACGATTTCGGGCAAACTTGTAGCATGGTACGAGTTTGGAATGCATAACAACAACAACAAGAACAGCTGCTAATCACGTGTAGTTGTTGTCAATTGGGTAAACAGCATTCATTCTTTGGAACTAGTACTTATTTCTGCAATTATCGACAAGTAATTTGCAGCCGAAACCGGACGATTGAAGTATTATGGGCAACAAAAAAATGTTGTGCACTCACGTGTGCTTCTGTCGTGATGGCTGCTTCGTGATGGGAGCGATCCTTTGCGGGGGTGGATTCCTGATTGCGGGCGACGAAGAACGAGCCCCGCCTCCCGACCTTCCTCCACCACCACCTCCCCCACGACGACTCATATTGTGCAGCGGTTGAGAAGGAAGCGGAAACGCGGAAAAACGCGGAACGCGAAAAATAAGACGCGAAGAAAATGCAGAAATTAATTACTGACAGATAATTTGTTCGTTTCCAAGCAACAAATAAACAAGTTCGCGCAGAGTTGCAGCAATGAGAAACGAAATGTAAACAAATAATATTTACCTTGTTTTTTTTTTTTCCTGTTTTTTAGGCGCGAGGCGCGTCATTGTTATCATCTTGATGCGTTAGGAGGTATGAATGGAGAGAGAAGGAGCGATGGTGTTTAAAATAAGAAGGAAGAAAATGGGAGGAATAAGAGAAGTTTATCGTATAGAGGATAACGTCAGCAGCGGCGATGCTCGGGATTCGCACGAATTCCACGCACAGTCGATCGGCGCATCCAGAGCGTCGCGACGGCCTATTAACCCTATTAACCAATGGAAGAGATGAAAGCAAAAACAACAATAGCATCAACAAGCAGCCAATGATGAGGAAGGCGACGAATAAACTATGGAATTGGTAATTATAATTCACCTATTTGTTTAAATTAACGCATGAAATTTTGTTTTATTCAATCCTATAGTAGCGTGTGTTCCCTTTTGTTTACTAATAACAGTGACTTGCTCTTCCCTAATATTCTTGTACCAGGTCCAAGATGAGTGGATAGGGTTCGGGACGCGCTACGGCAGATGGCGCCGTCCGTCGTCACTTTGAATTTTGAAATGTGTGTGTGTGTGTGTGTGTGAATTGGACCGTGGCGGATGCAAATGACCTCCATCTCTCGTCCCGCATCCGATTCGACTCAAAAATCTCTCTCCGTCTCCGCTTTTCTCCGCTCGATCCTTTCTCGAATCGCTCAGAAAACGAAAAGAAAGAATTATTATTTAAAACATATGTATATAAAAAAAAAGGTACGACGATCGGAATGCGGGTCAGGTTCGCAACCAACCAACAATCCACCCGCAGCAGCAACAGCAGCACCATCATCATCAGAGAAAACGAAAGTAATGCAAAGGAGAGGAGAACTTTCTCTTTCACCGTGCGTTTGATCCTTTTAAAGGAATCGTTATTGAATCTCACCGCACCGTGCGTTCACTTCGCATTTGTTTCCAAAACACCTTCGGCCAACTCTCCGACATTTACAGATGACGTCCGCTCGGAGAAAATATTCTTTCAACATTTGCATCTCCATCACCACTCTCTCTCTCTCTCTCACACACACACACACATACACACACGCGTACACTCTTTCTCTTATTCGAACCAATTTGCGGCCGTACAATAAAGAACATGGCACACCGAAATCACATGACGAGACGCAAACAAAAGAACTTAAAATCCGGATCGCGCTCCAAGTTCCCAACAAAAAGGCAACAGTCCAATCCTACTCGAATATATCAACAATATATATCAATAACCCCTAACGTGCAACAGTTTTCTTCCGAGCGTCGCACGCAATTCATACGATTACCGTTCGGAATTGACAATCGAAAAACGTATTCCTTGCCGCGCTTCCATCTTCTTCTTCATCATCATTGTTATTATTATTTCCTTCGTCTATATTTTTTCCGATTCAATTAAGAACTTCAATGTCAATTTGTACATAGCAATCACTTTACCAATAAGTACGCTGCTTGCATTTTTCCATGACAAAGATAACAGCAACGACTACCAGATTTCCGGCAGTCCGCTATGTTAATTGTTAAATCGAACATTGTATGCAAGCGGTGTGTATTTACAAAGTACGAATAAATATATATATATATATATATATATATATATATATATATATATATATATATACACATATATGTTATCGGATTAGGTTTCGGGGACTTCGTGCCAGAATCGTTGCAAGACTGTTTGCCTGTCTGCAAATCGAAGTGGGTCGTTCCGTAACCATAGCAAACAATGCTTTTGTGGTTCTATCATTAACATCAATTATACCGTCTCCCTCTCTCTCTCTCTCTATCACCAATATATTTCATGTTCTAATTTCACTTTTTTAATTGAAGAGAGAAAAACGTCGCGACGCGAAATTTTCACTTCTTTTTTTGTTCTCTCTCTGAAGATCGTTATCTCGTTTCGTTTACACTTAGCACAAAGTATCAGGTTTCCAAATGCAACCACTTTGAATGTAACAGTAATCTTTATTGGTAATAAACTTTCGGTGCAGACAAGTTTAACTAGCCCATTAAACAAAAACAAAACACAAACGATACCATGACGACAGAAATTGTGCGTCTTTAATTGGTTGTCGTCATAGGATTGAAGAGCTAAAGATTCCTTATATACTAATTCTTATAGAGTCCTCTCCTGGATCCACACGAACCATCTGTGCGGATCCGCGGCCGAGCGTGACTCAGCGGGGCCAGGTCATTAGCGCATAAGGAAAATGTTCTTTGAACAACGAAAAAAAAACATATATATATATATATATATATATGGTAATTGCGTATTACATTGTCATTACTCATAAGTAATCCCCCCTAATCAATTCGATTGAGAAACGCGGAAACGGAAGAATTGCGCAAATGAAAAAAACCGAGAAGAAGGCAAATAAATAAATTAACTCTAATTGGGAATTATTAATTATTACACAGTGTCTATGGAATTGACGCTTTACGTTTACGTTATCTCTATATGTGGCATTCGAGTTGTCACAACTAAATTCGGCGATTGTTTCTAGGAAAAGAATTGAATGAAGATCTCCATAGCAACCAAAAAAATATATAATCGAATTTCGCATGATGAGAATGATCGATTTTTGATAATCGGTAGACGAGATTGTCGCGTTTATCGTACAATTATCAGATTTTATGTAAGTAAGGTGATTATATTATTTTCTTTTACTTTTATCGGAGGTTGTAAGTGCGGATCGTCGAGGCTTTATAATAATTTTTTTTTGGAATGGACGAGACAAGAGACCGACTGTTTTGGTGCAAATTTCGCAAATAACGGAGAGCGCGCGAGGTGGAAATAAATGAACTGCGTTTCGGCCTTCGAGTCGCCGCGCGGCTTTACGGCGATGTAATGACGTTGGTGGTGTTGAACCGAAACCGATTATTAATAATTCATTCTCGTCCGTCCGTTTGCATTTTCGTTGAATTAAATGTTCAATTAATAACATAACGCCGTACGTACGTGTTTCTGATGCGTATACAAGCAATGGGAAGCGTATCAAATTTGCATTCGTCCTTTTTATATCCAATTACTATTTAACGTCAAACGACAAATTGAAATGTAAAATTTGAAATATCATTCAATAATCGGCAAATTTTGTTAATTAAATGAAATTAAATTGAATCTAAGGACAATGAATGTTATATTTGATCTGGAAATAAGTTTATCGACAAGTACGTCAAGCATGATTAATGCAATGTTTAGTTATATTATTTTCTAATAGATAAAGTCGAGCGAAGTAAATGTTTATGCAGGGTTTAGCAATTTGCATTTCCTCGTGCACACGTGGACCGATAGAAAAAAAATAGGCATGTGCAGATTTAAACTTATGACCATCATCAACAACATTGGTAGCAGACGATGAACTTTGCTGTTCGTCGTTCGTTATCGTGGCGGCGCTTCACTCGGTTTCGTAAATTAAATAATTAGCGAAGAATGGACGACAATAACAATAATTATCGATAAATTCGACCTCGCTGTTAACGCAATATAATTCCCCAATTGCGATGGATCATCGCATTGTCCCATCTTTATCATCTTCATTCCTGCGTATTCGACGATCGGGACGTGCCGAAAACAAACGCAAAGAGCAAAGGAAATTAAAACATTTCTTGGATAGCATTCGTCGTTATTTATGTACGGATGCGAAGGAACAATAATTAAATGAACGCCGACGCGAAAGAAAAGCAGAACGATAAATCGATTGGCAGCGAAAAATGTGCAATTTTTTAATGCGATTGCATAATAAGAAGATGATTGATAATAGAGCCGAATTAATTATGTTCAATATACGTGTTTTTGTTTATTGTTTGTTGCTCGAATGCAATCGATGTTTGATTTGTAAACAAATCGAAATCGCTGAGTGGAGCTCGATTCGAAGCAACAATTCCCGTTTGTTCCTCCATTCTTCATGAGGTGTTTGCAGCTCAGGACAAAAGTGTCAATAAGTCCATACCTCATCCCCCTCCGATGTCGCCCGCACATCGTATCCAGTAAGTTCCATTTTTTTAAGTGCGCTTTATTATTATTATTATCAGTATTGTCTGTTGTTGCGAGCGTTAACTTAGGTTAGTGATTCGATTGCATCGAAGATTAAGCGCGTCTTGATAACGTGCACACATTTTTGTGCTTCGTAATTGAGATAATTTTAGGAAACGCGACAACAACACAAAAAAAACAACAACAACAACAACAGCTGATAAACAATCGAACGTGTTGAGGAGCAGCTAGAGAATATGCAATTTTGAGGCGCGCATCGCACGTTAAAAAGGCGAAGGAAGAAACAAAACGAAACTATTAAATGCAGTTTAATTGAAATGTCAAGGATTTCGTTACAATTTCGTTTCTTGCCGTCTTCGGTTCGCTCCTTCACTATCATCGAACAATTTCGATCTCCCGTGATAATATAGTGCAGTACCATGCGCTTCTTACGTATGTTACGCAACCCTTCATTCATTCATACTCTCAAATTTGATTGATGCAAAACATCAAAATGACACATCCTTATGACAATGGCAATTACAGTATGAAGTGCGCAAAACGAACTTTGCGTCATTGACGATTGCCGGGATATGTTGAAACAGGCAATGGAAACAAAACGGCAACAAAGCAAACAATAACATGACAACATTAACTTATTGTTTTCGTTTGCGTTTCGTCTTTGTTTCAGGGTTTCTTTGCGCGCAGCGCGAATCGTTCCACCATTTTTTTTTCTTCTAAACTTATCTGCGGCTCTCGTGCAAATAGATAATATAAATAAAATTGCAATAAAAAAAAAACAAATAAACGTAAAGGTGATTCGTCGTTGCGGAAAGTGCGATGCGTTTGTTCGAAACGGGAGCCGTCGACAAACACGAAACGAGCGCATCCTGCAACGGCAATTAGTGGTTCTTCCTATGTCCCAAATAACAACGTTTCCCGAAATTCGAACCGATGCGAGACGAGGATGAACGCAACAACGCCGGATGAAGAAGGTATGAAGGAATTTTAACCTCCCCATTCTCATTTGACGTTTCATTGACACATTGACTCGTTTGTTCGCTATTGCTATGGAAACGCGAATTGATCGATTGCTGTCATTTATGAATTTGCAAATCAATTAATTGCGTATGCGATTTGGGTTTTCTTATTAGAAGCCAGGAAAAGCGACTTGGACGTTTCGTCGCGTTCTTGAAGCTCCAGGAAATGTTTGTGTTTTTCTTGGTTGGCGTGCACGGAAAGTCAACATCTTCTCCGGTTCCCGTGGAGACAAACGCACACCGAACGGCGGCAATGAGCCGTATCGCATAATCCGGTCACGTCGAAGGATTTTTTCGATATTAATCGTCGCAGGCGATTCCTTAGCCGCATGCAAATCGACGACGTAAACCAAAAAAAAAAGTATTATTGTAACAAAGAGCAGGATGGGACAGCAAACTGAGTTTGTTGCACTCGGTTCATCCCCCCTTGCACGACGACTTCAGCTGAATCAGAATACCTGAAACAAAAGCAGCGACATTACTTCCATTTATTTGACAGTTCGTTTTGTCTGTTTGATATACTTATGACGATGCCTACGTTGATGAAACCGATTACGATCAGCCAGAGGATCAAACGTTGCCTCATCCTCGTCGCCATAGCTGCAAAACAAAAAAACAAGTATTACGTCGTCGTCCATGGTGACGAGATTGCGAGTAATAACTGTCGAACACAATTGAATTGCGAGTCTCCCTCTCTCTCTCTCTCACTCTCTCTCTCTCTCTCTCTCTCTCTCTCACACACACACACATGCATGCATGAAGCGATTTTCGTCTCTTCCGCCTTCCGTTACTACTTTCAAGGCTACAGGAGGCAAGAGCTTGAACTCGAGGCTTTTTATAACTGTTCCGAAGAGAACCAAACCATCCGTATGTTCGTTCATCCATCCATCCATCCATCCCGGCCGGCCCCGACGATGGAATTCGAGCTACGCTCCATCGACACACATTAATATCGGGCCGTGCATCAATCATCTACCTAAAATTAGCAATTTTATTAAAAAGATAACCGTATTAAAGACATCCGTTTAAAAGTTTATAACTTTATAATTTAATTAATAGAAATATTTAATGTGATTACATAAGAATTAAAACTAATGATATTGAATAAAAATCAAATATTTAATTTAAAAAAAAACACGCACACAGAGAAACTGTTCTATTAGTAACAAAAAAAAAAACTGAATTAACAACTTCAGTTCAAAACGATAACTCCAAATTTACAGCTTGACAACAAACAGTTATTGACTATGGAAAAAATATAATTAAATTAATCTGCACATTCGCAAATCGCAAAACAGTTCCATTTTGCCCACGGATTCGAAGGTTCTGCACGTTTATATTATCGCGCTATATTATTGTCTATAGGAAATAATTCATTTATGAGTCGGCGTTGGCGACGGCGGAGTTGAACGACCAATTTCCGCATAATAATAAAAAAAAAACAAACAAGATCATTTCCGTCTGCGTTTGTTTTTTTTTTCCCATTGCTTTGTAATTTATTAATTATTATTATTATACATTAGCTATACAATATTGATCGCTGAATCAATTATCAGCTGTTAACATCCGATCGTTTTTGCCTTCCTTCCTTTTCAGCGATCTAGAGAGATCTTCTTTTCATGTGTTTTAGCGGCCTTCGTGATTGTCGAGCGCGCGCGAGTACACAGAGAAAACATATGAGAACGAACGTCGTTGTAATCGCAGCGACTCGATTTAAATATTTAAATATTTCCTCGTTTGATTTTCGTACCGAACAATAAAAAAAATATGAGGAAGACCTTCGGCGCTCCGACTTTAAAGATAAAGAAGGTCACCAACATCGCGGCGCGGCACGGCGCTTCAAAATCGCTCAAACACAAACGTACAGAAATACGAATTGCAACAAGAGAAAAAAACGTGTTCCCGCATTCATCTCTAAATTTAACCGAGGGATTCGGAAACACACTTTACTGACCTTTCGCAAATTGACCTCTTTTTTATTTTTGTTTTTTTTTCCTCTCCTTTTCGACTCCGCTTCTCTCCTACAAATCTCTCATCTCCACGCAAAAAAAATGACACTTTTGTGACTCAACCGACACGTTGTAGTTGTTGTTTATTTATTTTTTGGTTGCTTTTGAAAAACAAGTGATCGCTGAAACAAAACAAAACGAAAAAAATGATCAATCGAAATTGTTTATGGTAAAGATCATGCAAGCGTTTTACATTTTGTTATTTGTTGTTGTTGTTGCTGCCGCGATCGATATGTGTTGCAATTTGCCACTAGACTAGAAACTTCTCTATTCATCGCCGAGCACGTTGTTTACATTTTCTCTAGCGAATTACGATAAAGTCCACATATGTGCAATCACATGAATATTTTAGTTTTGTTGTTTTCTTCCAATTTATGATTGCGTGCAATTGAATGCAACCCTTTTACGATATTCAAACTTTCTTTCGTTTTGTTTGCGAATTCAGGTATATAGATTTTTCGGGCACTCAAAGTTGGGTAGTTTTATTGCGGATGCAATACAATTATACATAATAAAGTGATAAATATTTTGTAAAATTATCTTTTAATGTTGTTTTTCTTTGTTAACCGTTTTCTCTCTTTCTCTCTCTCTCTCTATCTTTTATGTCATTATATATGAATGGAAATGACGATGCCATGATGATTTTTCATAAATTTTCTTGTCGATTCTTGTTTGTCACTAGTATAAAAATTTTAAAAAAAAACATTTTTAATAATAATATTAATATTTATTCCAACAATCAATTACAAAAATATAATTCAACTGCTGCAATAGCCCTTTGACCATGACATTTTTATTTGCGAACAATTTTACTACCTGCAATATAATTTCCTTCCCCGATTTTCTTCAATTTATTTCTTCAAAATTACAAATTGCAAATGTATACATTACCTTTTCCAATTTTTACAACCTGGAAAATTCTTCGAATTAGTTGATTGTTTTTCCACTTTTTGTCAACGATTTCCTCTGAAATAAAAAAAATATTATTTATTTTATCACTTTGCCAAGATAATTTCATTGTCTTAATTATTAGCTGCAATTCGGGTTCCGTTTAGCGAGGTGACTTATGTTTTAAATTAAATTTTTAAAAAAATACATATTAATATAATTTAGACATTTCTGGAAAATTTTAATATCTCGTTTAATATGTATTAATATTTTCACATAGGTTTCCACGCATAGCATCAACTTGTGATGATGTTTGATGATGCTATTGTAAAATAGAAAAGAAAAGTAAATAGCGAAAAGTGTGAAGGGGCGTCAGAAATGTGCACAGCACACACGCGAAACTAAATATAATTCGTTCTATTTCTGGAAATCGCGGCCGACTTGACTTTGATTTGAGCGGAGGCCAGCCAAAGCGCGATGTTTTTGTTTCATCTCCGTCTTCCTCAGATTCGCATCTTGCAATAATGATGATGATACGTGGACATATACTCGTATATACATACAAATGCTTTTCCCTTTGCACGTTTCGCGCGAGACGACTTATTACGTAACGAAGTATGCGGGAATCGTGGTTTCCAACTGCGATGATTTCATTCACTCGATTTCCCGTGATAACAACACGTTACGCGTTATTCCCGCGGCTTTCATCATCGTCGTCGTAATCCCGAGAATTAACAGTGCGATTTATACACAAAAAAAAAACGGATCGCGTGTCGCGCCTCCAAACCCAGTTCAGTTCAACGCGAACATCAAGAATCGCGACTTTTATCCGCTTCTTATCGTTGCAATCGTATTTATAGCGATATTGTTTTATTTTTATTCATTGTCATAGTGCATATTAGGTTTTTTTTGTTGCTGTTTCCTGCGTACATGTTTTCGTTTCGCGATGATCCTGATTTGTTTGGATCGTCGCCTTGGCGACCCTCGCGATGCCCACCATCATCATCTGAAAGGTAACGAACAAACGAACGATTAGATCATGCAATCATCATCACATCATCAAAATAAAATCATCGATTGTCATTGTTCTATTGTCTCCGAAGAGCGGCCTTCGCGAAAGACACGTAATCATATTATCATATCTCACGCGCGGATAAATCGCTTTACCGTTTTATTCTTTTTTTTATTATTTTATTTACATATTTATTTTGCAAACTACTAACAAGTGCGGTTAATTGATTCGAATCATTCATATTGACGCTCGTTTTTTGATATACCAATTTTTTAGCAATGATTAATTTTGAATTGATTAATATTAATTAATTGTATAATGATAAATTTCTTTCAACTTTGACACCTTCGTTTTTGTTATTTTTGTTGCTTAGCGAGCGATTTGTAATAGCGTAACTTACGATTCGTTTCCACGTATCTACTTATTATTATCGTTTTCTCTAATTCTTTCAAGTCCAGGTAGCGGGCGGGGGGAGAGGTCGTATGCATTGAAATTTCTCTTTTTCAATTTTTATTGCACCCTTAATACTCTTCCCTAATTGCATTTTTTTTTCGTATAAATAAGGTATTCACCCCGAAGTAAGGCATCAGTTTCATTGAGCAGTTACATGAACTAACATATAAAGTGCTTATTTAAACCACCATCATCATCGTCAAGCAGCAGTTATTTTTAAAGCTTCATTTTAATTTCACTGCAAGTGTTCGCTCATCCCTAATTGCGCTTCAGTATAGTGTATATACCCCGTGATAGAGGATCAGTTTCATTTAACATTTACATCAGTAAACATATTAAGTGCTATCTTCACAACCACCACCGCTTTACATATAAGTAAGTAGACTTTAAATTTTTTTAAAAAGCATTATTTACTATTTCAAACACCCAAAAACTACTACAGCAGATTTGTTGTTTGAAAATGTTGTTTCGGGAGAGCGTGTGGAAACCGCGACTGCGAGGAGCGCGATTCTGCGCACTCCTCCGACGCCAAGTTACGTTTTCCGCCTTATTTCTTCTCCGACCTGCTTCGATTCAAATCAGTTACGAACGAAATTTCTCAGTGAGTACGCGTCGTCTCGTTTATATCGCGTTCACCATATAATCCTTTAAAATCTTCTTCAATTGGACGTACGAAAAACGAGAGAAAGTGTTCTTCGTTTTTTTTTTTTGAATTTTTGTATTGACGATGCGAAAGGCGGGATATTCGAATTCGTCGGTGCCGAGGGGCGTCGGGTCACGTGCTGCTTCGGCGCCGCCGCCGTCACCGGGCAACCGAAACGTCCGTGGAAACGCGCTCCGCCAGTATTAGTACATAAGCAAGAGGCGATCGCTGTGCGTACCACCTCCGCACATATAAGCAACCGACGACGAAAAAGATCGAGTTCGTTTGTGCTGTGTGTGTGTTTACAAGTGTCCGCCGGAGAAGAGAAATTTCGTTGAATGCGCGCTGCTCTCTCCCGCGTTGTTTCGTTGTTCTCATTTTAATTATTTTGGATGTATAATATAACGCTTGAAAAGTAAACGAATCGGAGCGGTAGTAGCGATCATGGAGAGCGGCGAATTGGCGATCGCGGCCGTCGCCTTCATCGGGGTGTGCTTTTTCCTGTTGAAGTACATCGTGGGAGTCTTCAACGGGACCGATAGGAAAGCTGGGGGACGAAATGAAAAAGAAAGTGAGTCATAGCAGACAGCAAAAGGTGTTTGCGTTATTGCAAATATTCACCGGTCTTCGGCGGCCTACCCCAACACGTGGTTTTTGAGGTTACGCACCCCGAGACAGAGAACAAGCGTGCGCTTACCCTGGTCCATCCCTCGTCATTTGCCATTCGGAGAATGGACCACGTGCTCGCTATCTATCTCTCTCTCTCGCTTGCTCGAGTTTGTTACACTTTTGGCGGCGCACATGTTCAAGCATTTTCAATGTCATCTCAATTAGGAAGAGGAGCTTCTGACTAGATAAGATAAACACTCTAGCGCCGTTTTCTCTCCATCTTTTTCCTGCGTTCAGCAGTCATATAATATCTCCATTCCAGCGAACGGACCCTATTTCTTTTTAACAGAGATTACGGGCACGAGACCCACGGGTTTTGGCGGCCTTCGTCCATCTATCTTTTTCTCTCTCTCTCTCTCTTTATATAGCGACGACGTAATTTCATTAAGTTTCTCAAATCACTGTAGTATCGTAATGAATTATATACTTTTTGCTCGTCGAGTGCAGAAACGAAAGTTCCAAACGGATGAGTCAAAAGCGTTCCGCGAAAGGCTGGCAAACACCTTTGACTCACACACCCGTCGGACCCGTACTGCCCCAATAAAACGAACGACGAATTGAATTGAAAAAATATTCAAATAATATCGAGCATTTTATATATGCAGAAACAGATAGATAAAATGATTTTTCTGTTTCAATTCGTGCCATTACCAAAAGCGGCCCCGTAGCGTTGTTAATCTCGCTAAGGTTACGATTCGTGTAGACGAATTAATAATAATTCAAATTATAAATTCAAGCATGGTTTGTTGTTGTTTTGCAATGCGAGGAAACGCACCGTATTAATATACAGAGTGCGCGCTAACCTTCGCGCTTTTTTTGTTTGTTTTCTTCTTCTATTTTTTTTTTAAGACTTAATTATGCATATTAATTTTTAAAATATCAAATAATTTTCTTTGAAATCTAACAAAATTTTAAACAATGCTTACGTTCTTTTTTGGCAGATATTCGTTCTGCTTCAGAGGAAGAAAAGCAGACGACAAACACCACCGGTCACCACCAGCAGCAACAGCAATCCTTGAGGAAACGAGTCGGTGGTTCGAATCATTCCACCAGAAAATCGCAAGCAGCCAATTTACAGCATCCCTGGCTTGTATCCACTCTGAAGGGACACGAAGGACCTGTACTCGATCTTAGTTTTTCCAGCAACGGGAAATACTTGGTCTCCAGCTCTCAAGGTAAGAACGAATTCCTACTTTTATCGCTTCAGATTGGACAGAACATGCAAAAGAAAGAAAAAAAAAAGGATTAATAATAATAATAATAATTTCAGACGTTCAAAAAAATCGCATTATTTTATCAAAACTTTGCGCGTTATCTCCTAATAGTAATAGTAAATTCATCATAGTACGCCGCGAAAATAATCTCTCGTCTAGTACGTAACCGAGAGCTTTTGTTACGCAACTTCTCATAAATATGTGTATTCGAGTGTGCGTGTGTGTTTTCATTAATTTTATATTTCTAGGATGTTTTCTCTCCTCTCCTTTAATCTTCTTGTTAAATTATAAATATAAACAGTGCAACGTTTAATAATAATAATAAGAGTTTAGGGGATGTGAGAGTGCAAAGTGATTGATTCATATATATATATATATATATTTTAATGAAGTGGTTGTGATATTTTGTTTGAAATATTATTATTATTATTATTTTCTTCTTCTGTTCTTCAACTACTACTACTGCTCTGTGTGGTATGGAAAGTGAAATTGATTGATAATTTTCTTTGGTAGGCGACGGTGTTGTAAGTGAATCTCACAAGGAAGAGATCATCATCAGTAATAGCAGCAGCAACAGCAGTTCACCTGTTTCGTCGACGTCATCTTCGCCGTACTTGGGCAGATCTAAAAAGAAAGGATTAACAGGGCTTTCGCGAAGGCAGAAAAAGAACCGTAAAAGTAAAATGGCAGCGAACAATGCGAGTGGATCCAATTCATCGTTGATGGGTTTCAAAAGCAATGAAGAATTAGACTGGCAATTGCAATTGACCATGCACTTGGAGGATTACCTCCTGACCCCCGATGATTTGAAGAAGATGGGATATCCTGTCGTGGAATACGGTGAAGTCATGGTTTACAAAGAGGAGATGCCGTTCAAGAAGAAGGCGGCGGTCGCTGAAGCGGCAGCATCCGCTCTGTCCGCGGCGCGTTCTGCAGCGTCTGCATTGGCGACCGTCACGTCTGCAGTAACACCAACGCGTGCTGCTATGACTGCTGCGAGAACTGCTGCCGCTGAAGCTGAAAAAGCTGCTACCGCGGCGACAATGGCAGCAACAGCATTGACAACGGCCGAGGCGGAGGAAGCGGCATCGATTGCCGCCTCGTCGGCTGCAGTGGCGAAGTCGAGGTTGGATGCTTTAGACAGCAAATCGTTCGATGTGAATGCTCGCGAGTTTGTGCCGCACATCAGCGTTAAAAATATGTTTGACAGCAATTGCAGCAGCGAGAGCGGAGGGGAGAACGATAGCGATGATAGCGGATACGCGCGGACCATCGAAGAGAAAAAGTGCGTAAGGTGCTCGAGCAAATTTCGCATTGACACCGAAAACTGTGAATATCTTAGTAAAGAAAAATGCGTTTACCATTGGGGTAAGCTCCTGAAGCCGTGGCCCGGGGCGCTCCAGTCCAACTACACGTGCTGCAACGGTGCGAAAGGTTCGAAAGGATGCAGCACAGGACGTCTGCACGTATGGAATGGCATCAGCGAAGGCGTGAACGGTCCCTTCTATGACTTTGTAACGTTTAGATCTGCAACCACCGAGGAGCAGCGCAATAACCCCGGCATCTTCGCCATGGACTGCGAGATGTGCTACACCACGGCCGGCATGGAGTTGGCACGCGTCACCGTCGTCGATCACAACGGAAAGCTGTTGGTCGATGAGTACGTGCAACCGAAACACGAGATCATTTGCTACAATACCAGATTCTCGGGTATCACCGCCGAGCACATGAAACCCTTCGGTCCATCCACTACCTTCAAACGTGTGATGCACAAGCTTGAGAAATACATATGCGCGGAGTCCATCCTCGTCGGACATGGCTTGGATGGCGACCTTCGCAGCTTACGCCTAATACATACCCGCTGCGTGGACACGGCCTTTGTGTTTCCCCATTCGCAAGGGCTTCCGATGCGGCGCGCCCTCAGGCATCTGGTCTCAACACATCTACACCGCAACATCCAGACCGGTTCGGAGGGTCACAGCAGTTTCGAGGATGCCAAAGCCACCATGGATCTTCTTCTTTGGCACGTCAAGAAGAACGCGTGTCGAGTGTGGTAAGCATCACATCGCGCAACCATCGAAGTGAGGCGGCGGTAGCGTATTACTGCAAATAGAGGGAAATGATGAAATTAATATAAATAAAAAATTCGGTAAAAGTGCCTTACTTAAATAGCAATAATTATTTATTTATGTATAGAGAAGATAGGAAGTGATAATGACTGAAGCGAATGGAGGAGTAGCGCTCCATTCAAGTGATATATATATATATATATATGTATGTAGAAAAAGACACTTCATTCCTCCTAAGAAAGATAGAAAGAAAGAGAAGCCCCACGATTTACCCCCGAATTAATTTATAAACCCAAAAAGAAAGACTGAAATAGATTTATATTTAAGTTATAATTTATTTTTTACGCGCAGCGACGACGACTCGAGTGATAATAGTTAATTGATTGTATGTATTTATTATCAATTTTTCGTTGACGAATAGGTGATATATAGTATGTTTTGCAAATTTTATGTAATTGCAAGAATCTCTCTCCTATGGTGGTCGATGCCCGTCTTTTCGTATCGTTGAAAAGATGCAGAGACCGACGTTATGACTATTTGTTTTTTTTTTGTTCGTTATGTGTAAATGTTTTAATTTGTATTTCTTGTGTTTTTTTTTGTACTCTTTTTGTATTAATAACGGAACCACCACCGAAGAATGTAAAGCGAATTTGTGATTCTTTTTTACCAATATGCGATGAATTCTGGACTCGAATCATCATCATCATGTGTTGTTGCATGGTTCCGAGACGGACATAAATAAATTTGAAGACTCGTTAAAAAATAATATTTTTGTATTGTCTTATACACAACCTCATCCAACATATACCCAAACTTCAGTCCCAAACTAATTGTTCAATTACATTCAATTGAAATTAAAAGAATGTAATTAACAAAACAATTAATTGCATTTCAAATATTCCTAAAATCTTTACAACATAATTATTGCCATATTATTTAGCAGATTGCGAAAAAAGTTTAGATAATCGACGACCTAACCTAATCAATCAAAAGATACGCTTAATATTTAGGTCACGCCTTCCCCACCGCCAACTACCTGATATTTGCATAACGTATTTTCTTTTAATATAATTGTTTATACTGGATGTTGATACTATTGACGATTTGCAATTGTTTGTTAGGAAAACGTTGAAAAGCAAGTAGGTTGAGGCGAACAAACGCTAATCGCTACTTCAAACAGCGCAAGAAAGTTCCGATTCCGAGTGAATCAATTCCATTAATTCTAAATTGATTAAAACTATGTCTCGCGTTCGCCCGAATATATCGGAATCGTCTGCGATTAAAACATTCTATTTTTTATGCGTGCTTGTATGTGTGCGGTTTCGGCGTAGCTGTAAATTTACAGTAAATTTTCTAACTAGCCAAAGACAGACAGACGGACGACCGTTGCACTGAAAACACCTCTAACTGTACTCATCTTTCTCTCTTTCGCATTACACAGACATGTTTCAAAATGCGCGCACCGACAAACGCTCTTATGTGATGAGAGAGACAGAGAGAGATTTGTTCGCGAAAATAGAAGAGATTTTGGCGAGAAAGAAATGACCGGTGAGAGAAAGAAACAAGTTATAATGTTATGTATCGCTCGTGAATTATTCCGAAACGCGATTTGGGTTAAAATATGAATTTGTTTAAATAACTTTCACGTTAATCCAAAGATTTTGTATGCGAATACCAACAAAAAAAAAACGCTGCAGACCGAAAGAACGGTAATATACTTGATGGCACATAAAATTGTTTTTGGTAATTAATGAATTCAAAAGCACCATTCATTTAAGAAGTCTACTAATTATTGCAACTTGCATAAATATTGTTACAAGAGAATGTCAATTTTAAATTGGTGCATGTCAATATGATGAGTGAATGGAGGAGTTAGCGACATTGAATTTTGTTATTTGTATGTGATGGACACACAACGTCAGGGGATTGGGTGAGTCACGAATGCATCACTAAGCCTTGGTGCAGAGGAGAACGAAATTTCGGGCGTTTGAAGTGCACTGCAAGTGAAATAGTAAAAATATAAATGAGAAAAAAAAAGAAAGAATTAAGTGTATATATAATGAAAATTGAGGTGAAGGCGAGATTTGGCGACGTTCCAAACGGAGTGTGTACGATATATCGTGTCGGAGGCGATCTAAAATGAACCCATTGTGGTTCAAAGAAATTAGCAAATGTCAAATAAGTTTCTCCACCCTGTATATCTTTCATACACACGCACCCACACAAGCATACCTTTACTTACATGAATTCCATTTCACTTTCTCTCTTACTTTCACTATCTTCGCTCGGGGCGTTTTTTTTTTAATACCAACAGCATACGTATTTTTTTTAAATTTGTTTTTGATGTCTTGCAGATTGCACTGTGATGTTATGGGATGTCCGGGATCCGAACCAAAAAAACAGAAAGTCGGTCAAATGCAACATCCGCGATTACGGGGTGGCGCAACTGGTTCGTTTCATACCCAACGGTAAGGGCTTCGTCATCTGCAAAACGAACAGCGAGTGCGAGGCCTTCAAGTTGGAGAAGAGCCCCGACGGGGGAATCGTGATGAATGCGCAGGGTATTACCAGCAAAGTCCTCCCCTACGATAAGGTGTGTACCGCAGCGCGACCGGCTACTTTTTTACAACATTCAACATATTACCTGTTTCTCTGAATGTGTGTGTGTGTGTGTGTGTAGGGCTTCGGAGAAGACGAATCCATCGTCGGCTTGGACATTGCCTGCACAGGAAAGTATGTGGCCACCTGCTCCACCACGTCGCTGGTCATCTGGGACATGAAGGGCAACGAACTGAGTCGCATCCCAACGGCGGCTACTGGGATCAAGGGAGGCGCGAATCGATGCTCCAAGATATCACCCTGCGGAAAATTCATATCAATCTGCTGCGGTAATTAACAACATCGTATCACGAATGTAATACTATACTGAATACTATTGCATATTATTGCTTCGGAATGCAGGTCGTGCGATCAAGATGTGGGAGGTCATGTTCAACTCGTCCGGGGAATTCGAGGAGATTAAAGCTATCTCCGGACTACCAGTCGGCGACTACGATGACGTCGCCTACGACCAAAACACCTCGCACATGGCATTGGTTTCCGGAGCGAAAAGCACTTGGGAGATGTTCTACACCAACGGTAAATAAACAATGTCTACAACAAACGTGAACCGATTATTGTGACTGACGTGAAATTTTAGTGGAATTCCGCAAAGGTACATTCCTGAGATTGAAGGTATCCGGTGTCTACGACGGAGACGCTTCGCCAAAGGTGGCGCTGTCTCCCGACTCGCATGTGGTTGCCGTCGCTAGCGGAAATCGGCTGTCCGTTTTTTCCACGCTGGACGCCGATTTGCTGCACGTCATCGAAGATGTTGAAAGCGGTAAGTGATGAACGCTCGATAATAGTATTGTTTACAGTTCATAATCCGATGAGAACTTGCAGATCCAATAACCGCAGTCCTCTTTGATTCGAGCGGAAAATACCTGCTGGGGTCCATCGGACGGTACTTGCGCGTCTTCCACAACGTGCTAGGACATCGGGGTAACATCATTGCCGCCCGGGAAAAGCTCAAGGAGCAGCAGACCTCCGCCACTAAGGAACGTCTGCAACAATTGATCGCAGACAGCGAAAAATTCCTGAAACAATTATAATTCCTCTTCTTTTATACTTTATTGTACCGCAACGATAATAATTAATTGAATAAAGTTTCTCAATATCTTCTACACAATGGGGAATGTCTCTTTTTCTTTTCTCTTTCTATGTAATGCAAGGCTACAGGGATCTAGTGCACACAAGCTGTCAGTGTGACGGTTTGGTTTGCAAACCGTGTTCGAGCAGATGTAAGTAGATGAACGTTTTAGGCTTGTTGCTGGTTGTTGGGATTATGGGGAACGGGTGGTTGGTGGTGGCGTTCAGGGCGGACCTGCTGCTGGCCACGCAGACCGTCCACCAGGAGAAAAAGTTCGCGGAGGCGGCGGTTGTGACCAACTCGGAGACTTGCACCAACATCGGGCTGTGGGTGCGAACCCCATTACCACTTTGCAGATGTTTTAACGTGTCTTTTTACAGAGAGATCCTCTCCGAAGAGGGTAGTGCAGCCGATGCGGCCATAGGAGCGCTTCTCTGCGAAGGCGTTACAAATCCGCAGAGCATGGGCGTTGGTGGAGGCTTCCTGTTGACCTTTTACAACGGTGCCACGAAGAACGTGGAGGTTCTAAATGCGCGCGAGTCGGCACCAAAAGCCGCCACCAAGGATATGTACGGAGGACCAGCAGCAGGCGACGGCGATATCGGAACGGGTGCGCTCTCTGTCGCCGTTCCTGGAGAACTCATGGGCTATTGGACACTCCACCAGAGATACGGGAAAATGTCCTGGTACGACATCTTCAAACCGACCATCGATCTGTGCGAGAACGGCGTGAGGGTGACGCATTACACGGCGCGGATGATCGCCCATCTCCGCGACGAAATCCTCGCCTCTGCCACCATCAAGTAAGTCTGTAAGTAAGCTTGCAACGCAATCCGATTTGCAACTAATTGCCATCCATCCACCTCTCTCTCTCTCACACTCGCTCGCAGAGATCTGCTGACGAACGCGCAAACAGGTGACCTGTACAAGGAGGGCGAGTTGATGCTGAGGCCGGCGCTTGCGGAAACTCTGGAGATGGTTGCGAAGCACGGCCCCTCTGTCCTCTACCACGGTAATCTCACCGAAGACTTCATTTACGATATCAGGGATAACGGCGGCATCATCACCGTCGAAGACATGAAACATTACAGGTTATTTTACAAAAAGATATTTCTGCAGCCATTCACGTACTTACTAGATGTGGTTGTGGGTGATCGATTCCAGCGCGTCTTGGTTGACTCCTATCAGCGGTACAATCGGCGATTTCAAGGTATTCTCTGCACCATCTCCTGGTTCCGGCAAACTGCTGCTGACGATACTCGAGGTGATGAGCAAGAAACTATCGTGCAAAGACGATTTGTTCTGGCATCGCCTGATCGAATGCTGGAAATTCGCTTTTGGCCTGCGCAGCTCCATGACAGGTCCCTGCATCGGTGATAAGGCGACAAATGCCAGCAAACAAAATGAAGAAGCCATCGTCCGCAGCATCATGAAAAAGATGAAAGACTGTTCGATCTATCCGAGTCCCAAAGACTACTTCGAGCATGGTAGACCGGCGGCCCCAGATTATGGTACTTCGCATATTGCCGTTTTAGCGGCCAACGGAGATGCCGTCTCCGTTACCAGCACCATAAATCTGAGCTTCGGTTCGATGTTCGCTTCCGAGTCGACCGGTATCATCCTCAACAATGAGATGATCGATTTCAGCATCCCCCATCACTACGATTTCAAGTCGTCGGATGGCAATCTAATTTCGCCCAACAGGCAACCGATGTCCTCGATGCTGCCCACCATCGTCCTCGACAAGAACCGCGATTTGCGACTGGTCATTGGATCTTCGGGTGGCTTCAAAATCATCACCTCGACTAGCGCCGTCATCATTCAGCATCTGTTCATGGGCGTCGGTCTCGAGGAAACCGTCAACAACAAAAGATTGCATCATCAGCTCAGACCGATGCTCGTCGAGTACGAGGAGGGTTTCCACGATGACATTCTGCATTCGCTCATGTCCAAGGGTCACAAGTTGCAGCAGCTGGATGCCGCCTCTAAGCCAAACACCAGCTCCAGTATGTCGATGCATTCTGGTGTGAACGCCATCGCCGTCATCTCCGGTGAGATCTACGCCGTCGCCGATTCCAGGAGAACCGGCGTTGCGGACGGCTACTGAAGCACCTACACACAATAATCCACATTTATTTTAAGGAGAATGAAAATACCTTGCTTAGGTAAACGGATTGACAAGGAACTTTATTTTAAAAATACTTTTTATTAATTATATATATATATATGAAAAGTTTGTAAAAATGCGATAAGCATTATTTTTTTAAATTATTGAATAGCTGACGGATTTCGCTTTAGCAGGACATATACAATTTAGTTACTTAATTCAGCTAATTTTCACCAAATTTTCCGCACTTCAAAATAGATTCTATGCAATTTACGGCAGGACGCGCAGACGATAGTGCCAACTACATTTTTATTACGCGCTATTTCTTCTCTATCCAAAGCAATGAAAATAAAATTAAAAAACAAGGAAGCAGACTGATCGCTGCGCCCCTTTCGATGCGTCCAAATTACAAAACAAATAACTACGTAATTAACAATAAAATTTTAATCGTACTTCGCGAGATGTAACAAAACTTAACATATGAGGAAAATGCATAAATTTGAAGATAGAAACGAGAAACATTTCCAGGAAAATTGAAAAAGGTAATGTAAAAATTACTTACTGTTTGTTTGTGTAATTTCAATGATGGTTTACACGAAGCACAAGAAGATAATTTTAATTAGTTTAGATGGATTTTCATTCTTTTTGAACATTCAAAACAGGAACGTCGATGCAATAAGAATCGAATTGCGACTGAGCGTCTCCCAACGCGCCGACGCAGCAGGTAATGCCAACTGCTCAAGTTCAAATTCGAATATGAAACCAAATTTTGGTTTATAATTATAAATTACATGTGAAAAATAACATCGTATCATATTATAATTTAATCGACTAGGAGATAGATATTTTGTATAAGTAATGGATATTTATTTTGAATGCTTTTGGTGTTTTTAAGAATTTAAAGTTTTGCGGCGTTTCTGCAAAGTTCGTCGCGTTGGTAGCGCCGGCAGGTTTTAGAGATCGATACAAGGCTTCTCGCGAGTGGCGGTCCTGTCAAATAGAAGAATCCTTTTAATAATATTGTGTTGAATCTTCGTGGTGCGTTAGATTCGTGTGATTTTTCTTGCAGGGTTATAGTTTTTCGATAATTTGAAGAATGGGTTCTGAGGCGGTGCTGGAGGGTCATTACGTTCAGTATGCCCATTACAATTTCGAGAATACCAGTGTGGAGCTAGGCAGGGCTCAATGGCCCAACTATGATGACCAGCACTACCTCAGGTCCTGCAAGTGGTCCCCGGATGGCACCTGCTTATTAACCGTAGTCCGAGGGGCTGGCATGCATGTCATGGAGTTGCCTGCTGATCTGTACAATGGAGACTCCATCATGAACAGCAGACAGATCCAGGCCTTGATGCCAGCAGTCAGTGTGCCGGAGAGCGGACTTATCTATGATTACTGCTGGTATCCTGGGATGAACAGCAGCACAGCGGCCACCTGCTGGTAAAGTGTTCATAATAATGCTTTAATGTGTTGTTAATTTATTGATTTTGCAGTTGGGCGGCTTCTGGACACGAGGGCCCCATTCACTTGTGGGACGCATTCAGTGGTGAGCTGAGATGCTCATACAGGGGATATAATAGTGTCGATGAATTGGAGGCGGCGATTAGCGTAACGTTTTCAGCTGATGGTCAGAATATTTTTTGTGGTTACAAGAAGAATGTTAAAATTTTTAGTACTGGACGACCGGGACGGGAATACGTTGAGTACCCTACCAACCATCCAGCCTCCTGTCTGGTAGCCAGCCTTGCGCAACCCGGTGTAGTTGCAATCGGTATATATATATATATAATACATGAAAGCACAACTGTGCTGCTCGTCCGTTTATATGGATAAGCACAAACAACGAACGACAATATTGAATTGAACTGTTGCCGTGTTTCAGGTACATGGAAGAATTCGATAGAGCTCGTCAGTCAGTCGGACGGATCTTTCAGGCATCTGTGCAAACTGACTGGGCACAAGGGCGGCGTGACGACGATGGCGTTCAGCCATTGCGGTATGCGTCTTTACAGCGGCGGCCGCAAGGACAAAGAGATCATCTGCTGGGATCTGCGTGTAAGAAAGAAAACAAAAACTATGCTACCAAAAAACCTTACAAAAAGAACAGGCTAAAACATGTGTTTGCCTCTATCTGTTGCACACGCACGCACGCATCACCTCATCATAACATTATGCGTGCAAAAAGGAAATTATTGGTTCTCGCTCGTCGGCGGAGTTGGTTAAGTCTTCATGATCGCTTCCGGTTGTTTTGCAGGTACCGGGAAGACCGCTGTTCTGCGTACCACGTGACGCCAACACCAATCAGAAGATCACTTTGGACATCTCGAGCTGCGGCAAATGGTTGGTCTCTGGGGGCACAGACGGAAAAGTGCAAGTGTGGAACGTCGAGGAAAACAGCACGCCCACCACGCACTATCAGGTAAAGAAAACCGTTGTCTTGTGCTTGTGCTTGCTGAAATAATACAACATTATCTATGTTGTTGCAGTTGCCGTTGCACAACGATTGCGTGAATGGTGTGAGCCTCCATCCTTACAGGCCCGTTCTGGCCACCGCCAGCGGGCAGCACCACACTCTGGACCCGCTGCATCACACGAGGAACACGCAGAGTTACGAGAACGCTCTCTGCATGTGGTGGGTGGGCAACTCGCACGATGATCCCGATTACATCACGTCCATCATAAAGGCGGCATCGAACGTATGACGTGCATTCGTAGAGATACCGCCTGCACCACCACCACATGCCCAAATCAAAGTGCAAGTGTGACGATAGCCACGCCTCCCACTTTGCATCGAGAGAAGAGGGAAGTGGCACATGGATACTTTGGTGTTGTACAAAATAATTACTACTAATTAATCAGCAAACAAAAATGTGGACGATCATCGTCGTTTGTAACAAGATGTGAAGACTGTCGATTTCTCCTCGCGTTAAATTCGTTTCGTTCGTACCTATTTTGATATATATTTACGCATATTATATATATATATTTGTAATCCGTTTTTTTTTAAACAAACAAAAAATCTTTATTTAGTTCTTGCAAAAAAAAAAATCAAAACAATTTTCCACTTTTCTTTTTTGTTTCTACACATGTCTTAAAATTCTATATATATTTATATGTACATTAGCTTCACCAGTTTCTATTATTATTAACTATTATTCTCAATGTAGCTTATTAATAATAATTATAATAGATTTAATTTCACGGATGAACATTTGTATTTGTAAATAGATGCAGACAAATTAACTATGTTTAAAAAAAATATATATATAAAATATATAGTTTTATGGAATAAAAAACATTTTCGTTTTCTTAAATTTCTCACTTTTGCATCTAAACTACTTATTCTACACACCAACCACTCCTCGTACGTCTTGCTCGAAACACCATTGTTTTTTAATATAAAAAAATATAATATTCAATCTCTCCTCACTCACCAACCAATCGAAAACTAACTTACAATATTATATATATATATATATATAATAACACATTGTCCTGATATACCCCTCTCATCTTCCGGCAAACAATTTGCAATAAAGTATGGGGATACTCGTGATTAACGGTCGTCGGCGGCAGTAGTAGAGAGCGGCAATATCACACGAAGGCTTCCTGCGGGATGAGGCCTTTGTTCTTAGCTTCGGTAAAGACTGCGCCCGCCATCTGATAATCCCAGTTGGTATCTTCCAAGCACTTTCGAGACCACACCAGGTTCATCCCAGAATCGCGCTGCATTGCCTGTATCATCTGCTGCTTGACCGCATCGTCGGGGACGGAAACTACCGAGGCCGAAGGACCGCCGCTCGTGTTAAGGTTGGGCGAGGTTGCGGGCGTAGGCGGCACCACTTCGACGATTGGAGTCTTGAATGCTTCCTTGATCTGAGCTTCGGTGGCATTGCTGATGTGCACCTCCTCGTTGACGATGCAGTAACCGTTACCAGTGGGCACGATAACAAAGGTGCGTACAAAGTAACGGAGAGGAGGTCGCTGTTTTGAGGGCTCCTTGAAGATGCCCGTCACCGTCACCAGAAGCAATTGGGGCTGTTGAAAAATATATATTATAATGTAGTGCCAGCCTAGAAGAGCGGACATGTGTGGATTATTTGTATACTTACTGTGAATAGGCTGAGATCGACTGTGAAACTGTTCATGTCGTGCTTGGTGTGTGGCATCTCGTCCAAGAATGTGACGATTTGCAGGTTGCCGTGCTTGAGCATTTTGGCGCGGCGCTCGCTGTCGGTGACACGCTGCAGGTTCCTGTTATCGGTGGCATACCACGTCAGGAACGGGGGATTCCTCGAATTCTGTCCATACGGATACGCCATCGTCATTGAGAGCATCGCGTTCTCGTGGTACGCCTGCAGCAACGGTTTACGCGACTCCGAATCGAAAATGAGGAAATACTGCTCCATAAATTTCCTCATTATGGCCTGTCCTTCGGCGCAGCACAGGAACGTTTGCTTACTGGGTGGAAGCCTTGCAACATCATCCTCGATATCGAAAGAGATCGGCGGCGGCAAATCAATACCATCCTACAATTCACAACAAATAGATATTAATAATATGTACGAATTGCAACCAATTCAAAGGAGCAAACAAGAAATAGCATCGTAGCCACTCCAAACTCGGAGCGACACAAAGAGAAGTCTCGGAAATTACTCACCAGTTTAACGACCTTCGGCAGCCTCTTCCGGACCTCGCTGTAGACAAAGAAGACACTCGCAATTATCGCAACATACATCACGCATATCGCAACATACATCAAGGGTTGTACCCTTGCTATACTATACACCCAACTTTATCGAAATATATAATACATTAATAGATCCATAGCAAAGTCAATTTTCTACAACAACGAAGAGACGTTACTCTCGACAAGCCTCGCAGAAAGATGTTGACCACCGAGAGAACGCTCGACGCCCACTTTCCATCCTGCAACAATCTTATCTTCGCTCAACACACACAAATTGAGAAAACGAGACAGTCAAACTTTACAGGGAAGAAAACAATTGCACTCACAATTAATCATCGCCCACGTTGCAATTAATACCACCATCATATCATATCTTTTTACCTGCAGTCAATAAATTGAACCAGAAAATTTATTTTTTTGCCATCGAGTGTGAAATTAGGTTCGAGCAACAATAACTGATGGCGGTATCAACAGAATCGAGTTAACAGCAAAATCCATATTGCAGATAGCTGCATCCGATCTGAAATCCCAATCAATTAATCTGTAAATAATTATTATTTTCAAGTTATTATAAAGGCAATTCATCTTCCGGATTGAATGTTTCTAGATCTTTTCCCTTCCCATAAAATGCATTTTTGTTTTTATTTTTTATTTGCAATTGTAGCTTTCTTCATGTCCGTTAAATTAAATTATAACGAAATTAAAGAAAAATTCAAAATTTCTTTTCGCAAAAACTATAAAATTCCAACATATGCGTGAATGAATCATTGATCATTTTCTTGCAAATCCATCTTTTTTTTTTGAATGTTCGTATGAAGGATCAAGTTCTTTTTTTGTTTGCATTTTCTTTCTTTCTTTATACAGACTTGCAAGGGATGCAGGAGTAAAATGTGTTGCAGCTTCATCTATCTTATTGGATACCTCGAAACCGGCCAGCTCCGCACGGTTTCTACGGGGCGTACGGGCGCGGCGCGTCCTCATTTTCGGCGCCCTTCGCACTCAAAAAAAAGGAGGGACGATATCTTCCAGAACCGCCCTCGTTCATCAAACCAAGGGCGTGACGATAGAACAACGAAACTCGTTAACGAGCGCAGACGAGCAGGGACAAACCCTTGCTCGCTCGTTGAACCACCATTATTGCTTTCTTTGGTTTTTTTTTCGGATCGCGACCGGCTCACGTACGCCCGATACGAAGAGCTTCAGCTGCAAATCACATCACGGAATAGGCGAACGGAGACATTGAATTGAAAGAAAATAATCAACTAGTTATCGCCTGGTTTTGAAACGCGCGGAGAAAATTTCATGAAATGTTGAATTTTTCATCAATACATGCTCTTACAATTTCGCATGAACAACATTAACCAAGAAGAAAGCTGAAGCAATTACAAAAAAAAGCATTTCCATCGAATTCTTTTCCCTTTTCTTCCTTCCAGATTCAAAATTGCCTTCATGCACAGCACCATCAAACGGCATTATTGATGATAAACGAATTTCTTAATTGAGGTTTCTAATGGATGCAATCATCTGATTGTAAATAAATCTTTGAAATTGCAGGACATGATCGATCGATTTAGGCAATTGCTTTCTTCAGAAAACTAAAACTATTAATAAGATTAGTAATTTTTCAATGATTCTCATTAAAATCTCTTCCTTCTTCTAACCTGCGACCATCACAAATAAAGTCGATCGAGACTCACCCTCAGTTTCGTGAATCTCTTTCTCAGATTATTCATCATTCCAAAACGGAATAGAAAGATTCTCGAACGCACAACGTATCAATTCATACTACCTGCTGATTTGTTACCTGATATATGCGGTTTGGTCTTTGAATTTGTCGCAGAGTGGGTTACCGTCGAGCAGCAGATCCACGACGCCCAATCCCTTCAGACTGTCCAGCTGCGCGATATCCCTCAACTGTTGAAAAATAAATTTCAGAGTAAAGAAAACCATTGAAAGTACAAAAATCTTACTTTATTGTGCCCGATGTGCAGGACCTTGAGATTCGGAAGCAGCGAGGCCATATCCTTTAGTGGAATCAGCATGTG
Source organism: Nicrophorus investigator (assembly GCA_963457615.1). NCBI lineage: Eukaryota > Metazoa > Arthropoda > Insecta > Coleoptera > Silphidae > Nicrophorus > Nicrophorus investigator. Next base: position 99,184 of record OY735143.1, read on the forward strand.
TATGTTATTGTTGCTCAAATTCAGAGCCTCCAGGTCACTTATATTCTCGGAGATGATCTCCATAGCCTGGCGACAGATCTGATGCTTGGCCAATGCGCAGAATAGATCCTGAAGGACGGGATCGATGTGGAAGCGGGTCAGGTCTAGCGCCTTCGTCGCCGGATTGTACCGCTTCATCATCGCCAATTTCATGCGATCCTTCAGCTTCACGCTTATTTCCGCGTTCGGCATCCGATTCAGCACGCGCATCATCAGCTTAAATCCGTCGGCCATCTGAATCTCTTGGTTCAGATCGTTCAGCTTATCAGCAACCTTCGGATCGTCCACATAGAAAGTCACCATCGTTCCGCTCGCCGTCCACTGTTTGGTAACAAAAAACAATGAAATTATAAATAAGAAATAATTAAAAGCAATGGAAAATCTTACATTGATTGGGATCAATGGCAGCGGAGCTATGTGTTGCAGGAGGATCTGTTCAATGACATGTCTCTCGTATCTATTTCCATGCGGCATCTAGAATAAAGTAAATGATTTATATTGTTATTATTGAATCAATTGAAATTTAAAAAACCTTCAATTCTAAAATTATTGCTTATATTTACAATAAATAGATTTGATAATAAGCACATATAAACTTACATAAACAGAGTACCAGTTTATGGGTCCATGCACCAACTTCCTCTTCACCCTGCCACGGACAGGTGCAGGAGATCCCCCACGGGTGGTTCTCTTGCCCCCCTTGGAAAACTTCTTGTTATTGTATCTGGCTCCATTGAGGCTGGTCCCCATATCGATGTCCTCATCCTCGAAGTGAGATTTCAACGAGTGGGCCCAATCCTTCTTCGAGTTATCCCTCTGCGTGGGATTTCCGCCTCTGCTCGACTTGAAACTGACGCGTCTCGTCGACTCGCAGCTTCGAAAGTCCGGCTCTGCGGAAGCAAAACAAAAACAATTGATATATACCCATTATGTTCGTCACGGTCGGCCGCGATGGCGTGGTCACGTAAAGGTAAAACAAGAAACGCACTTACCATTGTACTGATTCCTCCAGCCGCCCTTTTTACCATTAGGTTTAGGCATTTCTAAAGTCAAAGTTTAAAATAAAATCTCTCAACTGATTTACGCTTCTTCAGCAGCGATGAGGAAAAGCTGAAGAATATACGCAGCAAGAAATGATAACAGTCTGTCAAATAACGGTATTTAATAAAATGGCGACCGTCACGAAAGCAGCGCCGCCAACATGCAATTAATTTGTTCGTTTGCGTGTGTTATTTTTTTGCTAAAGTTGGCAACGATTTGTCAAAACAGTAAATAGGTTATGTAGATTGTTTTCGTTTTATTTATTCGTTCCAGTTTGAGAATCATTCAGTCATTCAGTTACGAGTATGAGCGACGAAGGATCTTCGACGATGAGTTTCGCCGCGAAACAGGCTGCGAGGATGAAAAGGTTGAAGTCGCTGCACAAGCAGAGGAACGAGGCGCGCACTCACAATCACCAGGAGGTGGTGGCTGAGGACGCGAGGATGAAGCTGCCGACCAACTACGAGAATCGCAGGAAGCAGGCGGAATGGATTTTGAAAGACGATACGGCAAGGAAAGAAGCTCAGAGTAAGGGGCAGGATTACGAAAGGTTAAAGCTACTGGAAGTTTCCGCCATCGATGCACAGCTGTTGGAGAGGAAGAAGAAAAGGAGGAATCCTGATGAGGGTTTCAGCGATTTTGAGGCGGCCACAGCGAGGCAGTACAGCAGGTTGGTGAGGGGTATGGCGCCCAAGGATATGGACCATTATGAAGAGCAGAAGGAAAAGTACGGGGATGCTTTTTACGGAGGCAAACATGTCATTATACATGGGCTGCACCAGGACAGGCCTCAGGCTGTAGATAATATGGTGAAGGATCTGGAGAATCAAATTGCGAAGAGGGAGAAGTTCTCGAGGAGGAGGACGCACAACGATGACGCTGACATTGATTACATCAATGAGAGGAATGCCAAATTCAACAAGAAACTGGACAGATTCTACGGAGAGCACACAGCAGAAATCAAGCAGAATTTGGAGAGAGGCACAGCTGTTTAGCGACTGAACTATTTACATTTAAGAATAAGATTGTGCAGATTATTCTAAGTTAACATAAGTTAAGTTCAATCAATAAAATCTGTTTTATATTGGAGTGAATGAGTATGTATTTCAGTGATTATTGAATTGACCAGATGGAAGTTATATGATAGTATTTTGGGTTTGGTGACTATATCCCACAGCAATTTCGAAACAATATTTTCTATTGTTGCTTGTAATAGTTAATACAGTAATTAAAACAATATTGTGATAATGAATTCGTTCTTCATAGTTCGTCGGCTCCGGTTCTATACTTTCCCTTCTTCTTGCCGGTTTCCGGGCCGCAGTAGCATGCAATCTTCTGGGCATCGAGATAAGATTTGCAACCCAAGGTGAGCGTTCCGGTGAAGAGCATCTTCGCTGTGCCTTTGCATGCGACAACCCCCGTCTCGCCAAGTTTCTTCTGGTTACCATCGCACAGCTTGTACAGGCACCTCTTGAAGTCCATATCGCAGACATCCTTATCTCTGCCGCAACTATCGTAGCAGACGTCGTGAGCATCGCAGCATTTCGTCATGTCGCCGACCGGCAAGTACTGATTATCAATTTTCAGCCCCAGAGAGCCGCATCCGTTCGAGGAGGGCTTATGATTGCGGTCCGACCTCGGTGTAACTTGGTAAAATTAGGAAAATCTGTAGAGATCTATTTAATTACTAATGAACGAGCGTTTTACTACCTCCGTTCGGACACTTGAAGATGCAGTGCTCCTCGACGGCCATGTGAAACACATCGTTGAGTCCCTTCAGATTATTGGCAACGTTGATGATATTCTTGACGGCATCTCCGAAGACGTTCTCAGCCGAAATCACCGCATCCCGCAGATTGCTCAGAAGACCCGAACCATAACCGGAGTAAGCGTACCCGATGAAGGTGAGCACGTAGATCGCTATTTTCCCAAAAGGAATTTCCATATTTGCCTAATTCCTGATGATGTGTGCTGCGGACCTTTCCACATTTATAAATAAACTGAATCGCCTGAATCGCGACAGCTGTGCGACGTTTCAGTAGAAAAGTAAAGTTAGACGACCAGACGAGCACCAAAATCATAATAGTTTCCTCACTTTATTATTTCACGAAAATTAATCAAGTAAAAATAATAGTCTTCCTATCATAGTTATCCATGTTATCTATTCGAAGTATTTCTCCAGCTTTCCATTCTCGTACAGCGCTTTGACGTCGGAACCGCCGCCCAAGCATTCTCCCTTCACGAACACCCTGGGCACAGTCTTTGCACCTGTCAACTCTCCAAGGATAGCTTGGATCTCATCCGCGTCATCCCTCTTGTCCAGTTCGATTGCAGTATACTTTTTATGGCACTTTTCAAACACCTGAAATTGGAATAAGCAATCTAATTAATCCATTCACATTATCGTCATCATCTTCGTCGAGCATCACTCACATCCTTGGCCAATTTGCAGTAGGGACAGTACGTCTTTGAGAAGATGACGACGGCATCGCTGTTGATCCACTCCTTGACGAGGGTTGCAGTCGGGGAGGCCATGTTTGCGTGCGTAACTTTCGAACTGAAAACCCCCATGATTTTTTGTTTTGTATTTGGTCTTTTGTCTTTTGTTTTTTGCTTTTCTCTTAATTTTTCATAAACCACAATCTAGGTGAGGCGAAAATGTGAATCATTAATAAATTGTGCAATACATAAATAACCCATAATTAGAAGTAATAAATTATTTTTCGTGTAAAAGCGCACAATAATAGGACGGACAAAATGCGATTTCTTTGCTAAAAAAAACAGACAATACCCACGCAAAGAGAGAAAGATTGAATTGCAGAAAGGCGCTTCTGAGATGAGCTCATCGGCGATTTAGATACTTACGAATTTAACTTCGAAGGAAGGACTGGAACTGACTGGCGTTGTCGTTCTATACAACGACTTTAAAACCGGACTTGACGCGAACGAAATAGTTCAAGGCCGCCTTCCGCGACCTTGATCAATAATTCTCGCGTCGTTTGGGTGGCATAACTAGATCGGGGCAATCCACTTAGAAAATTAATTATTCATCGACACGAACGCATCGCGTGCGTGTCTCAGCGCCTATCATTTATACCGATTAATTGGATTGCGTTCCTCTAATTCCATAACAATACAACAATGCCATCTCATTATTTATTCCAACTTTATACGGGATCCACACAAGTCCATTGTTTCACTACTTAAATCTTAATTAATCATCATCATCATTATCAAAAAAGTCGCAAAACGACAAAGAAGAAAAAAATGTAATACTTCAAAAAAATAATTAAATGTTTTTGTTACTTGCTTCTTTTCTATTTGAGAAATACAAATTATTCGACTATATCATATCAGAGTGAATTTAAGAAGTAAAGACGAAATGTTATCCGTATTAAGATTCTCGCGACAAAGTGAAATTTGAGTATGCAACATCTTTTACAAGTCTTCGCGTAGTTGTCGATATTTTTTTATGATGTAAATTAAAGTGCTTATTTTCGAATTTTAAATATCTATATATTGTGGGTGTTCGATTAACAGTAAAGGATGTAGGTTGTACATTTAGACGGTGTTTTGGTTATCGAATCAGATTGTGCGTGTCGAGTGTGTGCGATTTGTTTTTTGCTTCAGGTTTGCGGAGTGACGGCAGCAGTAGGGTGAAGTTGGAACGTCAAAGTTTGACGTGGAATTTACAGCTGTAGAGTTCTATTTTTCTCTGAATTGCTCCGTGCTGTGTTATCAATGTTGGTTCAGCTGTTGACGTAGCTTCGAGGAATTCATTTTAATTGGATTCTCGGTGGTGCGATGTAAAAAGTGCGGTTCAGAAAGGTCGAAGGAGAAGACGACGAACAGACAGAAGGAGAAATCGGTGATTGGAGAAGAGATTTGCGCGAAGAGGAGGACCTGGGGGAGATGTCACTTCCAGGGAACGGTATATTCGTGGTGAAGGGGGAGATGTCGATCCTTCTGACGGCGATGCGCAGGGGCAACAATCGTTGGTCCTCGCATCACCACCATCAGGACGACGATCAGGATCCTCTGGTGAAAGCCTTTCAGGATCTGAAGGAGGTGCTCAATCGGATCGACGATCTGAGACTCATCGATCCGATCGAGTTTTTGGGTCCATTCTTGGAGGTGATCAGATCGGAGGATACGACTGGCCCTGTGACGAGTCTCTCGTTGTCTGCAGTTAACAAGTTCCTCTCGTACGGCCTCATAGATCCGACGCATTCTTCCATACCTCTGACGGTGCACAGCATAGCGGACGCGGTCACGCACGCACGCTTCGTGGGTACGGACCACTCCTCCGACGGTGTTGTACTCATGAAGATACTGCAGGTCCTCAAAACGCTAACTCTGTCACCGGAGGGTGCTTCGCTCACAAACGAGAGTCTCTGTGATATCATGCTGGCCTGCTTCAAGATCTGCTTTGAAACTAGACTGAGCGGTAACTTATTTACTTAAATTAAATTGCATCAGAAATATATATTTATATATATATATATTTAATTTTAGATTTGCTGCGAAGAACTGCAGAGCATTACCTCAAAGACATGATCCAGCTGGTGTTTATGCGGTTGCCCCAATTTCCGGAAGTATTTTCAGCGAATTTCAAGCAGCTGAAGATGCGGCCCGGGACGATGGTTGATCACGGCAGGGTACGCAAGAAGAGTTTCGCGAGCGGCAGCAAGCTGAGCTACAAGACGACCAAGCCGAAGACACCCGTCGAGAGCAAACCTGAGGAAAGGCACGAAATGGAGGCGACATCCGTGAACATACTGGACATGCAGGGTTCGATATCGAATCAAATCGCCGCCGCAATGCAATGCGAAATTGGCGTTCAACAGCAGAAAGATGAGGAGGAGGTCGCGAAAAACGATGGTGCGGAGGAGAAAGACGATAAGGAGGAGAGAGGAGAGAGAGAAGGTGCGCTGGAGCAGCAGCAGCATCAGCAGGAGGATTTCTCGCAGGAAGAGTACATTAATCAGAGGGGGATTCGTTTCACGCAGCAGCATCCCGACGATCTTCCCGCTTTGATTCCGTACGGTTTGGGTTGCGTTTACGAGCTGTTTCGCTTTTTGATCAGCTTATGTAATCCGATGGACAAGCAGAACACCGACGTGATGATTCATCTGGGGCTGACGCTGCTGACGACCGCCTTCGAGGTCGGAGCCGACAGCATCGGCAAGTATAACAGTCTCATGTCGCTGGTGAAGGACGAACTCTGCAGAAACATGTTTTCCCTTCTCGGCACGGAGAGGTTGTCCGTCTTCGCCGCAGATCTGCAGGTGTGCTTCCTGATGTTTGAGGCTCTCCGCACTCACCTCAAATTTCAATTGGAATACTATCTCGGCAAATTAGTCGACATCATCGTCTCCGACTCGCCGAAGGTCACGTACGAGTATAAGGAGCTGGCGCTCGATAACATTCTGAATTTATGGATGATACCGGGCTTCACCGCAGAACTCTATCTGAATTACGACTGCAACATGTACTGCACGAATCTGTACGAGGATCTGACCAAGCTTTTGGCGAAGAACACGTTCCCCGCCGCGGCAGCAGGAGGCGTTTACAATACGCATCTGCTGTCGTTGGACGCCCTCCTCACGGTCGTCCAGAGCGTGGAGGCTCACTGCGTCGCCGAAGATAAGCAGGAGGCTGCCGTTGCGAGTGCCGAAAAAGACGCCGAGATGAACCGAAGCATCGAGAACATACGCGATTTCATTGGCAAGGATTCGCTTAGCAACAGGAGGAAAGTCAGCGAGAACATACCGAAACGCGAGGAGCTTTTAGCTGTAAAGGATATAAAGAAGGTATGATTCATTATAATTATAGTGAAATATTGTTTCGTTATTTACTTGCGAATTGGTATTATCGTGTGCAGTGGTTGCCAACCGGTACGGAGCATTTCAATCACAAACCGAAAAAGGGCATCCAGTTTCTGCAGGAGCACGGCGTCCTCAAATCGCAGATGGATGCGAACGAGGTGTGCGCATTCCTGCGAGAGAATCCTGCGCTGGACAAGAAGATGATCGGCGAGTTCATCAGCGGTCGCAACAATCTGCAGGTGCTCGAGGCGTTCGTGAAGATGTTCGATTTCACGGAGACGCGCATCGACGAGGCCCTTCGTCTCTACCTCGAAACGTTTCGGCTTCCCGGGGAGGCGCCGTTGATATCGCTCATACTGGAGCACTTTGCCGAGCATTGGCATGTAAGTTTTTATTTTACATTACACTCTCTCTCTCGCAGTGTTTAAATTGAATGCGTTTGTTCGTATGCAGAAATGCAATGGGGAACCGTTCGCTAACGCCGACGCCGCCTTCACCCTCGCTTATGCCGTCATCATGCTGAACGTGGATCAGCACAATCACAACGTGAAGAGACAGAATAATCCGATGACGGCCGAAGAATTCAAGAAGAACCTGAAGAAGGTGAACGGCGGTAACGATTTCGAGCAGGACATGCTCGACGAAATCTACAATGCGATCAGAAACGATGAGATCGTGATGCCGGCGGAACAGACGGGATTGGTGAGGGAGAACTACCTGTGGAAGGTGCTGCTGCGACGGGGTGCGTCCAAGGATGGAAACTACGTGCACGTGACCAGCGCCGCATACGACGTCGATCTGTTCACCATCATCTGGGGACCGATCGTCGCTGCTCTCTCCTTCGTCTTCGACAAATCTGAGGATACGAGCGCCGTCTGCAAGAAGGCACTTCAGCAGGGATTCGCGAGATGTGCGGCAATCAGTTCGCACTTCGGGATGACCGACAAACTGGATATCCTCATGGCGACGCTCAGCAAGTACACGCTGCTGCATGGCGGACCCAAGACCAACGGCACCCATGTGACCGTGCACCTGGGGGCCAACGACAAAGCGCAGATGGCGCTACGCATCGTCTTCACGCTGGCACACCAGTACGGAGGTGGCATCCGCGAAGGCTGGAAGAACCTGTTCGATGTGGTACTGAGCCTGTACAGTCTGAATCTGCTGCCGAAGGCCTACACCGAAGCAGAGGATTTCATCGAGGGTAGCGGTAAGATCAGCCTTGTGTACGAGAACGCGCAGCAGCTGCAGAAGCAGGACACGGGCCTGCTGAGCAGCCTGTACTCTTACATGGTCTCATCCGAGAACATATCGCGCATCCCCAGCGCCGAGGAGCAAGTCTATATAGATCGCGCGATCGGCTGCATCGGAGAGTGCGGTTTGGAGCAGGTCATCACCGACTCCAAGTTCCTCGACGAGGAAGCTCTCAACCATCTGATTCGTGCTCTCATCGATATGTCGCGTGGCCCGGACGTCGAGAAAGCCTACACCACGTACAACGAGAACGTGGCCGTATTCTTCCTGGAGCTCCTGGTTAAAGTCGTGTTACAGAATCGCGATCGCGTCATGATTATCTGGCAAACGGTTCGCGATCATCTCTACACTCTGGTGATGAACGCCTCGCATTTCGATTACCAATTTCTGTTGGAGAGATCCGTGATCGGACTGTTGCGTCTGGCCATACGACTGATGCGCAACGAGGAGATGAGTCCGGTTGTGCTGCAGTCGATGCGAATGTTGTTGATGCTCAAGGGCATCACGCTGCATCGCATCTCGCGGCAGATTTCGTTTGGGCTTTACGAGCTGCTCAAGACCAGCGCGCAAAACATCCACACGAACACCGACTGGAGCATCGTCTTCACGCTGCTGGAATGCGTTGGGGCTGGTGCGCAACCGCCCAAACCCATCGTCGACGAGACGCACACCGTCACAAAATCGGATGGCGAGTCGTCTACGGGCATCGAGGAAGAATCTCCCAACCCTCTGAAGGAAAGAGGTTACACCTCGGATTCGGAGGTGAATCGTAGATCGCAGAGCCCACTCCTTGTGCCGGGAACGCCGCAGAACGGTGGAGGTTGGATCCTGGTGGGTAACGAGGGCGAGGTCCAACCGGTGCTGGGTCGAACGTTACCTGCTCACCAATACAGTTTGGCGCTGGATATAAACCTGGGACCGCACGATCCAATCGGGCTCGTCAAGTGCTGCGAGAGTTTAGCATTCCTGGTACGAGACGTAGCTCACATCACTCCCTACAATTTCGATGATTGCGTCCACTGCATTCGAACCTTCGTCGAAGCGAGTCTAAGAGAAAGTACGTTTTACTTCAGATATCTCATTTCTTCCTCCTACGTACATCCTTTTATTCGTTTTTGTGAATCAGATAAAGCGATGAGACGAGTTGGCACTGCAGGCGTAAGAGACTCGAGGATGCGTCGAAAACCGCCGCACCGTAAGCTCCATCACCGCAGTCCCGCCTCCAGCCCGGACAGTCAAGAGCAGAGCGACGATGAAGACATCCCAGGCGCTTATCATCAAGTTACCATTCAGGTAAATGTATACACATACGGAAGCAAATACATGTACTCATTTTATATATACATATATTTACGTATTTGCAGTTGCTTGATTTGATGCATACGTTGCATACCAGGACTGCGCAAATCTTCAGGTGGTGGGCGGAAGAGGGCGGAGAAGTTGCTCAGCAGATATCGCTGTGGACGCAGGGTTGGTGTCCGCTGCTGCAGGGAATCGCCCGGCTTTGCTGTGACAACAGGAAGCAGATCAGGATGAGCGCCATCACGTACCTGCAACGGGCGCTCCTCGTTCACGATCTGCAGACCCTTAATGGTCCTGAATGGGAGGCGTGCTTCAATCGCGTCCTCTTCCCGCTGCTCGATCAGCTGCTTCATCCCATCTGCGGCAACGATCAGACGTCTTCGCTGGAGGAGACCCGAATGAGGGCGGCGACCGTCCTCTCCAAGGTGTTCCTGCACCACCTCACTCCGCTGCTTTCGCTCGCGACCTTTCCGCAACTCTGGTTAACCATTCTGGATTACATGGACAAGTACATGCATGCGGACAAGAGCGATCTGCTGGCTGAAGCTATACCCGAATCGCTGAAGAATATGCTACTCGTGATGGAATCGGCCGGCGTATTCGAAGGCGCTCCTGATTCGCAACTGTGGAGTCTCACCTGGGACAGGATGGCCACCTTCTTGCCGCACATGAAGGAGGAGCTGTTCAGGGAAAAGGAGCAGGCCAACAATACCAAGCAACAACAGCAAATGACGCAGCAGCAGCAGCAACAGGAATACATGCAGCAGCAGCTGCAGGATGCGGAGAAACCACCTGTTGTAAATACTTCGCCCCTATTCGTGCATTTAGGCCAGGTAAGCAGGAAGAACACTATTGGTACGAATCGTGCAATCATTATGTAATGCAAATCGATATACTCCTCAGATGGTATCGACTCCGATCGGTCCACCGACGCAAGAACAGGAGGCCTCTCCGAACCATCACACGTTCCCCATACTGTACACCCCGCAGATGGAGCCACCTGTGAGCCTCTACTCGGAATACATGGGCAACCCTTACAACCTCCCTACGCTGGACAACAGCATGCCGACATTTCAGGCCCCCCTTCGCGACAATGAGACGAATGTACAGAATGACGGACGAAGCCTTGACGGCGTTGATTCAAGGATACAGGCAGATCTAGTCGACAGCAACTGCAATCCCACAACAATTTCCACGACGACGTCGACGATGATGATGCAGCAGCAGCAGCAGCAAGCGCCGCTGCCGCCGCCTCCGCCACCACCGTCCACAATTTCCTCTTCCTCTGCGAACCTCTTCCAGTCCGGCCACTACTTCTGTGGGGAGCAGACGCAGGTGGCCGGCGCTGAAATCCTCTTCGGCTCCAACAACATTCCAATCCTCACCACCGAATCAAACACAAACAAGTACATGTGAATAATCACACATGAAGATGATGACGATGACCGAAACGTGCATGCAATTACGTGCGTCAATTACCGAGATATGCCAAAATTAACAAATACATTCATTGTCTATTGATTTTAACGAAGCCGTAGAAGGGTAGAAAGGGTTAAGACGAGATATTGTTGTTGTATTAAATATTATATTATTATAACTGTACATACATACATTATATACACACACACATATATATATATATATATTACAAATCGGAAACGAGATGAAAATGTAAAAGGCAAATAATACCACATATTCATATCCTGAAAACAAAAACATTACGATTTTCCAGTACCAATTGTAAGCAACCAAGATAGCAGCAATTTTGTTTTGCACACATCCTTTTCAATCGTAGTTCGACTACGAAGTAGATGGCGCTTCTACTATTCATAATGGAGGGACGCGCGTTCTTCGCACTTGAAGCCATTTTATAGTTACAATTCAAGTGGAGCGCATCGCTCGCTCCCGTTGTTTGGATGAAATGTAATTTGATTTGCATGAAAAGACAGCACCAGATCCAATCATAAGATGATTCAATTCCAATCAGAACATGGAACAATCCCTCCTCATCCATCCGTTGGCTATAAGCGGACTAAACTAAGTAGGTTCGACGCCAACAAGTCCACTCTATTCTACACTGTCTCTATCCAAAGGAGCAAATATTTTTCATTGCCGAATTGAAAAGAGAAAACACACTAATCCAAGCTGAATTTTGAAAATTTTCTCTATGACGCATATGAGAAATCAATACCAGTGTTTAAATTATTATTTCTGTTTACGAGTGTTTCTGCATGATTGAAGTCACGAAAAACTTTGCGATTTTCTCTTGGCGAATTGCTGGAAGATCACAATATATATATATATATATATTTATATATTTCTAATGAGTATTGATTCCTCCAGAAAGAGATGACATTAATTTGCGATTTAACATATCAAAACCGAAACTAAATGTATATATTAAAAACTGCAGAAGTTCGAGTAGGTGATGTGATTACGATATTTCCGCAATTCAGTACTAATAATTGCAAATGAAAATTTGCAAATTCCTCTATTTCTGTTCTGAATAAATATTTACACACATCAGCAAAGTTGCAATAAATAAACGACAGTCGTTTCCTGGCAATTATGTTTATCTCTGTTACAATCTGACTTGAGTATGTAATCGAATGCTATTGCTAAGGTAAATGCAAACATATTGTACAGGATATTACGTTATTGTTTATGTTATAATCGGCATGGTGATAATAAATAACAAAGATTTTTTGTTTACTGTTCGAATTCTCACACTACTCCCGTTGCAGTTATCGCTACTACGTTATCAACGTAACCGAAGAACTCGACTCGACGGATGTTTACAAAGGGCTTTTGTTTTTAGATTGGCGTGGGATACAATCTCTTTTTCTCTTAATTCTCTTAATCTCAGATTTATTTTCTACTAAAAACAATATTTAGAAATACGAGCTTTCCCCTCCACAACTCTCGAGAAGTTGAGAAAGTATATAATAAGAGAAGTGGACTCCTTTACTCACATTCATTTGCAGATTCGTTCTGCAGCTGCGAAGTCGTCATCTTTACAATATTTTGAAAATATTTTATTTTTTTTTAATTATCCTATGAGTGGGATAGTGCGTGCGGTCGTTGTTTTGTTTTTACCGTTTTCATAAACACATAACCGTTTTCATAATCATAAACACATTTAATTTCAACACAAAGATCATGTGTATTTTGTTTTTTTTTTCTCCACGATGATCATCAATTGTTTTTTGAATAAGCAACTGTTTTTTTTTATCGAAGTAGCAGCAGCAGCTTCTACCGATGGCAATCGTTTTTTTGTTGCTAGCGCTGCTGCTTTTGTTGTTCATTTCAAGATATTGCTTGCAACAACATTTCTAGAAGAACATTCGTTCCATTTTTTAATTGATGTACCCATTTTACAGGGTGAAAATCGTGATTCGTTTCTGCCGAGTGCGAATACCGTTATTGATTTTTAACGTTACTCGTTAATTGCAACTTGTCGAGTTTGATTTTATCACATTCACAGTTCGAATCCACCGATGACGACGTGTCACGGTTTGAAGCGTCAATCGTCGGTCCTAACCTCGCACGTCAATTTATTTGATGACAACACAATTTTTGATTACATCTTATTGAGGAATATTAATATTTGAATTTTATTTTTACCTTACTTTTGTTTAAAACAAACAACTTATATATAATATAATATTATCAATAACTGATATTGAAGTCGACTCGAAGCTGTAGCATGAAAGAGTATACGAATCTCAAAACAAAAACAAAAAATTCTGTAACAACGATCTATTGTTTCATGGCCAGTGCTTTATTATATTTCTCGTCTTGCAAAATTTTCGCATACAACTGCATCATATTTTAGTCTCAATGAAATCACGTAGTTTCACAAACATTTAATTTATCAACGAGATTCTTCTGTAAGCTGCAACAATCGCATTTAATCAGCACGAATACAATATTTGAGACAGAAAATTTGAACGCACGTTCGCATAGTTTCGTTGCTGCTGCGATACTGCCTTCTCTTCCTGTTTTAGTTGTAATTGATATGAAAATAATAATTTAATAATTTCCAAATTTCATCATTCTTAGAAATAAAGTTACAAAGATCTATTACTTTCGAAAACTTATTCAAAAGTTTGAGATTATTTCTTTCTTTCACCATTCGCAAATCAGAAAATTATTCCAACAACCATTATTTTTGCGCTTAATTTAATTTTTGATATCAGTTATGATTTCTTGCAGTTTTCTGAAAAATAATTTGCAAAAAAAAAATACAACAAAGTATAGTTTATTTAAGAAAAATTATGTATATTGTTTGGTTTGCTTGATGATGATGATTCATCTCGATATCCAAACGAGGGATATGTAGAATAGGGTGATCAAATGACCGGCGCCGAACAGTTCCGTCCATCTTCCGTACACGCTCAGCAGGATGTCGCGGGTGCTTCGATCCTCGCCGATGTTGTCCATTAAACAGCCGACGTATGTCAGCAGGATCATAGTTGACAGTGTAAAGAGGGCGTTGCAGGCTGCGGCGAGAAGAGAACGTTTCCCGTGCGAGTGCTTGCAATTCCTGCAGGTTTTCACGCGCACGCATGCATCTAATAAGACTGCGACGCGATCCTGGAATTTAGTCTGAGCGTAGGAGAAGATGCCCAAGGTGAGAAGAACGATCGACACCTCGACGCTCATCCCATGGAGCATCGATGAGGCGAGAAAGGTGACGGTGATGGCGGCAAAGTAGCCGCGCGGCAGGACCGCGGGAAAGACGTATCTCTTGAGGAACGTGTGAGTGGGTGTGTTCCAATTCGTTACAACGGATGCGAGAGATCGCGGAACCTCGATTTCCAGCGGATTGACGATCGGGTACGTCCACTTCTTCGCGTCATCGCCGAATCCTGCAGCGACCATCGCCGCCGACGCCGCGTACGAGATGAAATAATGGCTCATCCTGAAACAGAGCGCTTGCCTGAACGCCACCACAAATCTGCAAACAAATTGTTTAGATCCAGTTAACAACAACAACAACATCACCATGGTTATTAAACTCACATGTTATTATGGTCGTCGAGGATGAAGGAGGCGACGCAGTTGCTGCAGCAGGCGAAAACTAATGCCATCGACGCGTACTTGACGACGCTCCAAATCCACGCTGCGCCCTACAAAACTACATTTATAAACGAATTCAAACAACTGATTCCTCCCTCCACCCCTACCAAGACTTTCTGCGACCACGATCTCGCTTTGTATTCCTTGAACGTCATCCACGGTCCGAGCACCGCGTTCGCAGGACACCACATGTACCCGCTGTACTCCAAAAGCGAGGGCATCTCTTTGCTCTTGTGCACTTCGCAAGCCAACGAGATGATCTTCATCATGGCTATCATCACGACGCTTCGCATCTTCAGCCAAGCCTCTCGATCCGGACCCAAAAACTCGCTAAATTCTCTTTATCGAAACATTTCCCTTTTTTACAATCAAAATTTGCACTCACCAGAAGACTAGGATTAAGGCGAAGATCGGGCCGATCGCGACGATCGGTTGGATCGATCTCTCGTTCAGATGGTGCAGAGCGTTATGAGACAGCAACACCAGAGGTATCACGAGCAAAGCTTCCAAACTGCCGCGCAGCGCGAAACCAAATACGTAAATTAATCCGAGAATTATCGAAATTACGTGCATATTATGTTTTCCGTGTGCGACTAAGAGAGAGAACAAATGTATTTAGATAATCACACAAATCTTGACTAATTACTTACGGATTTTCGTTAATCCGTTAAAGGCCAGACAATGCAGCAGCAGCACCAAAACAAATTGCGACGTCTGCTTGATGGTGGGCAACGCGCAATACTCGTACACACGCATAAAATCGTCTTCCGTCTCTTCGTAATAAACGTAATCATCTTCGGTCATATCGTGATAATTTCTAAAGAAGCACGAAAAATGTTAACACAAGAAAAACTACCAATCGATCCCAAGTACACTTACTCTTCAGAAAACATGATTAAACTATTTCACTATTCAAAGCTCTGCTCGCACCTAAAGCAAAAGTGTTCAAACGTCATATAATATACTGAAGAAGAAGAAGAAGAAGAAGAAGAAGGGATGATGGTTAGAAGGGATTTTATTGCTTTGCCTCCTTTCATATCTTCTTGCTTTTTTTTTTCTCCGAATAATAAAACATTGTACGAAAACCGTTTCTTCGGTTTTAGGTATTTTTTTACAACCTCAATATCTTCTGCGTTTGCCATCATTCCTGTTTCATTCATTCGCAAGTTTCGTTTACGTGCGCACAATGCGAAATAACATGGTCACTCGATTAGTCGCAATCATCATATAGCGATGAGAGACATTTTAACTTTTAATTAATTTGTGACAACTGTCACCGATGACTTTTCATCTCTCTGTTAATGTTCGTTCGCTACGTACTTGCGAACGCTGACAAATTATAAATTTACTCAATTCACATTTATCAAAAAATACCAATTTCGAAATCGAATATGAAAATTTGAAAATATACAAAAAAAATCTATCTTTCATTTTATCTAAGAAAGCCTTTCAGCTCGTTTCGCTCTGGCAATGGAAGAGTTCGTATGATGCAAACTAAAAAAGAAATCTTTAAACTTTATTCAATATTCTTATTTATTTATTATTATTATTATTGCTTTGATTCGTTAATGCCAAACAATCTTCAGCGGAAAAAGAAATGAAACATTCGTAAAATGACATTCTTTAAACGTCACAGTTTTGATGCAACCAAATAAATGTAACTGTCCATATTGGCACTATACGTGATGATGATATGTACACTATATTACTTGTTGGATAGACTTTATTTTTTCTTTTGCAATTAACATTGAGCAAACAATCTTAGTTTTTTTTTTGATAATTAATTACGGGTCCGTTAAAGTGTTAAACTGTTTAAACACGTGTTGCGTCTGACTCTGAATTGTATTGAAATATGTTACGATCATTATTATTATTATTAAGATTCTTATATTTGGAATCCATAGTCCAATTAAAAAGTCTATTTTCGGAACGAAAGAATTCGCTTTTTCAATAATTTATCTCGTTTTATTTATACGCTCGTTTCGTGGGAGGCGGCGCCGCTGAAAAAGGTGGCGATGCAAATGACGATCGTAAATAAAAGAAGAGAGCGACGGCGATGACTGTGGTGAAGCAACGTTTTATGTTGTCAGACGTGCGTCGGTTTCTTCGAATTCCATCTTATTTATTTCACGCATATTTCGTTTTTAAACGTACAAATCCTGTTAAAATTAACTAGCATCCCCGTAATAATATAATAATTATTAATTTGCAAGGGGATGATTCTTTGGTTGCATACCATTGGAAACAAGTTTTCAATTTAAAATTTATCTTTGTTTTCTTACCGCGTCGCTGCAGAATTGTAGTTTGTTTGTCGACAGATAGCTTTTGAATGTTACGTCTGCGTCGTTGTTGCTTGTACTATTATTTAGATTTTATTGTAAAATCATTTGCAAGTGTACTTTTTTTTTACGAAGATGACGACGTGCGGCGGCAACGGCACATCCATATGACGGTGGATGCGCTTTGACATGTGTCAATATCATCTGCGGTGATGACGGTGCCACCTGTCGAGTGCTTTCATCTACTAAACAATTATATAACGAAAAATAGTAAGAGAGAGAAAACTTTCAATTACGAATACATTATAAATGTTTTTTTTTTTAAATATCTTGCACCTATGGTTTGCAAAGAGCAATAATAATGCTGATACTGATCCGTCGAGTCTTAAGTAAATTGTATTTAAGTTTCATTTATTCACTGCTGTGATTGTTCTTCGAATTTATTTTATTGAAAAAAGTTTGCAATATTTTTGCCATTGAATCGAAGAAGTTGCAGTAATTTATTTTCACATTATCTTCGGAAAAAAAAAATTGTACTGACAGTAGTTATTTGATTTATATACGAGTTTGAGGTTGCGTGCTCCTTCGCATCATAACAAATATCATTTTTGACAGTTGCAAGTTTTTAGATGATTTTGCGTATTGCTCTAATTTACGAAGATTATTGATTAATTCAAATTGTTCGTTCGAATTCAACTGATCGATGCGATGCCGGTATTTCTTCTCTCCTCGTCGAAACGGTGCAGTAGGAGGAGATGAGGAGGTATAACAGCGGTCGCGGCGCGCGATAGAAGAAAGAGCTATAAATCTTCGTCAATCGAAGAGATGTAGAGGAATCTATCCATCCGGATCGAAGGAAATTTACAACGTGAACCTTACGTTCGTGTTCTCTTTGCGTCCGTCCGTCAGTCATTCCATCCTTATATGAGTTGAAAAAGCCGTAGATGGTCATAGGCGGCTGGAAAATTCCTGTTTGCATTTTTCACGCCGTTTTTCCCGCGCGCATTATGTTATTACATAATGAATTCCACGGCGTTCCACCGTTTTTCGCATTCCGAACCAGCCGCGTCCATCCAATTTATACGGACATACGCTTGGTTATCATTATCATCATCATCATCATTATTATTATTACTATCAGCTATACATGTTCGGTTGGGATCGAAGCTTGCTTTGGTTGTGATGTTGATGGTATTGCATTTGTTTGTTTGTTTTTTTTAGCAATCTGCTGCTCTGTTCCGTCTGTGGCTGGCTGCAAATTACGCCGGGTCCAATACGATACGTGATTTTACGATCGCAGTCGGTGCATATCATCATCATCATGAACAAAAACGTATCGTCTCTTTCCTCGTCCTCGTGTTGCGTCTCTCTTTGTATGCAATTTCATTCGATTGCAAAAGACAATAAAATACGTTCTTCATTGCCTCCTGTTCGATTTCAATGGGCTTCGGCTACCTCTAAAATCGCTACTTTATTATTCGCTCAGCCAACACCACCACCACCACCATCATCATCATCAGCAACAAAGTACCTTCCATTAACATTCTCAATGTCGCGTCGTTTTCCACTCTTTTACTTTACATGTCTACGCAAATTATTTTATTTTCCGAGCACGGATCGTGACGCGACCCAAAAACACTTTACGCATTATATCCCATTCAATTAAGCAATAATTCCTCGAACGTTTGCATTTGCATTTCTTTTTTGTAACGTTCAATTTATAATTTCGCATTGATATACGTCCATTATTATCAGATTATTTCCTGATTTTCTTTTTAACAATCAAATCTTCTTCAGCGAAATTCCTCGCTTTGAACACGCAACATTCAATTCGCACCAGGAATCGTCTATCATTTCGATGATGAAGAATTCTATGAATTTTTGATTTAATTGTGAATTTAACATTTCCTCTTCGTTTTTACTTGCGATTGCAATGGGGCACCACAAACTTTATCAATTTTGCGTTTATTGTTTGCTATGCGACACGTAAATTTTTCATATATTTAAATATTCCTAGGTTGCTAAGTAACAATAACACTTTCTGAAGTGAAGTTGAAATGATGTTTAATAACAAAAGTTGTTGTTCTCGATGCAGGAGACCGTCGCGGGTGTCTCGTTTCTTCCTGCTGTTCAGTTTCATTTGTTACATGTCTCTTCTCCAGCTGCTGCTGCTATATTTGCTGGATTGGATGCTGTGGCGGCGCAGACGACGGCCGGGGTCTGCTCTGATCGTTGCTGCTGCCGCACGCCAGTCTCGCGGCACCTCGCGACCGGGACGAAATCGACAAAACACATACTCTATTCCTCTCGCTGCTCGTCGCTTGGCAACCACAGATAATCATCAGTAGCAGCAACAACATAATCGTCATATCAAAGGACGTAAAACAAAAAACAAACGATAGAACAATAATTGCGTGAAGAAGAGAGAGAGAGAAAGAGGAGATGCTGCGTCTTCGTCGTCGTTCTTCTTCCTCGATTTTCGCGCTTCAATTTTGAGCCACGTCCGACGCTCGATGATGTCCAACATGAGGAGGATTGAGTGATATGTTCGAATCCTGGGGGAGCAACGGTAAATTGATTGCATTTCCACTAAGAACAAAAACAATTACATAAACTTTACCGTTTATCCACACTTTTTTTCTACTCAAATTATAAGACTTTCTCCATCTCTCCTCTCAATTATTAACATGCAAAGTCGAAGGAAGAGAACAAACTAAAAATCTAAATCGAATCTCATGGTTTCTAGCCCGAAAGCCACACAAACACCATGTAATTATTGCCGACTCTATGATCATTTTCTCTTTTTTAACGACGTGACTATTTTAAAGAAACAAATTCGAATCGAAATGATTGAGCATCATCATAATCATCTTCTATCACCGTCGTTCATCATTACATTATTTTCTCTTAATTTTTTTTTTCATAGTAGTAACATGATTAATGCGGGTCATGAACTTTAAAAGTTTTCGAGAAATTCCTTCGCACCTCCTAAGATCGTGACCATCGATCGTTTCACAATTGACGATAACACTTATATAACTTTTTTAATATATATCTATGTATTTTTTTTTGCTTTCCTAATAGTAAATTTACATGGCTTTTTTTCTGACAGTTGTGAACTTTTGGTATTGCTGTCATATTTCACACCTTTGCTAATTTATTGAAAAACATTAATAATTTCAACCTAAAAGATCGAATAAATGTTAGATTAAACTGAAATTTGAAATTGAGAGGATTAGTTAGTGCAGGGAAAGCCCTGCACTAACTAATCCTCTCAAGCATTTCTTTCCAATTCACGGTTGTCAACGATTGTGATATTGTGGAAATAAAACAAGTTAATAACGTTCGTTTTCGTTTTTTTTTTCCGTTGAATCGCTTTTGTTTCTGTTGTTAGTTTTAAAAGTGTGCGAAGATGATGCACTAGCGGTGACCGATTGTGTTTTTTTTATGTGAAATTACGTAACTTTGTGTGTATGTGTTATTTGCATGCGTTGCGTCAGAAAATCCATCAGTTCGGAACGGTGTCATCATCATCATCATCATCATCATCACTATCATTATCGATGCGTCTGATTTGAATAATGGAAATTACTTGTTTTTATTTTAGTTTTTTGTTGTTGTTGTTGCTTATCTCATTTCCCGTTGTTTCTCAAGGCTCGTGTTGCCTAACTTTAGAATAAGAAGGTGTAGCGTTTCGGTGAAAGTGCTTACCTTCTTTGCAGGGGGGCATATTTTTCTTGTGTTCTCGAGAGCAGGAAAAGGACATTTCCATTTTCTGGCTGCGGAAAATTGGAGCGTGAAAAGCGCTCTTTCTACATCTCTCTCACTCTCTCTCTCTCTTTTGCACACACACAAAACTCGTCGTGCAATTTGTCGTATCTCGTCGTCTCGAGAGTGTACGTAGCGTAGGAAAGGGCGGCGATGTTGGAGGGGTTGGGGGGACGGTGCGGAATGGATAATCCTCAGCCGCCGCAGGACGAATCTTCTTCCTTCATCTTCGCTCGCTCACAACTACTACAGCCGGAGCAGCCGATTTTCCTTTTTTGACGGATGGACCCCGAGCAACCAACCGCCCATATTTTCTTTCTCTCGTTCATCGATATCCGCAGAAAGGATTCGATCAACTCTTCAATTTAATCTGCAACTCTCATCATCGATCAATTATTTTTTTTTTGCACTCTTATGTAACAATCCGCAATCAACGAATGTCTTTTTTTATTTTTTTCATCCTGACATCAATTATTTTGACAATTCCAAATTTGCAATGAGACAAATGTAAACTGATTTTACCGCAACGATTACATTGGTATTTTCATCTTCACTCGTTTTAATTGCGTTAACCAATCTTTCACCGATTATTCAAATATTGTGCATTTTTTTTTAATCATCTGTCACAGCGACAGGCGTCAAACACTTTAGCTATATCAATTTGATGTTAACACTTCATCATTATAATAGATGATAGTTATTTTCAACGATTTTCCATTTAATTAAACCATTCCAATTTTACGTTACCGGACGTGTTTTTGTACAACATTAAGTAGATTTAATCGATCCATCCGTCATCGTTCGCTTAGACACACGCTCTTTGGACTTTACCAAATGCAAATAGTCTTATTTAACGCATATTCGAACATTACTGTTTTACTTGATGTTGACGAACATTATCATCATGATCATAATCCTACGATAAGTTGTATACATTTGATGATCGTCTCAACAACTATATATGAATGCAACCTTTTTTTTGCCGTTTGTTTAATAGACATGTAATTAATATGCATCAACAAAAATGGTTAAATTGAGCGAGAAACGTATAGAGTATGAGAGCAGTTGGAGGGCGGGTTTTTGTATATTTAAATCAATGAGTTTCTCGTCTCATCGCAGTTCGTTCGTCCATCCATTTATTTTCCAGGACCGGCGTCTGTTTGAAGAATGCCTAATGGCCGGATTGATGCTTGTGCCCATCCCTGTCTCGCACTACCGCTGATGCCACGAGCATCATGAAGGAGGACCATTTAACGGGAGGTGCAAAATCGCAATTAGCGAAAGCGATTCTCTTCCCGTTCTACAATTTGCACCATTTCAAATCGAAATCGAATCATCGTCCCTCGGCAAACATCCCTCTTTCACTGAGACTTACGCATTTGTCAGAATTACAGTTTGACGTTTCCATAATTTTTGCTTGTTTATCATTGGTTTTGAATTTTAGTAATCGCATTTTATTATTTCCACGTCTCTGTATATGAGATCTTTCCAAATTTATTTCGTATTTAAATAAAACGTTAATTCATTCTTATATAATTCGTTCTCCGATCACGACAACGGATTTTCATCCAAAACGTCAGATTTTGACATATTTTTGGCAATTTTTGAATTGCACGAATCTTGTGCATCATCATGTTTGCCATGGTGAACAAGAACCAAGAAAGTCTTACGTCAATTTCGCATATCTTTTCTAAACACATCGATTTGCTGTATCCATTTTTTGTTTTCAAAGAAAGCTTTAATTACATTTTTGCGATCTGAGCGGTTTAAATCAATTGTTTCATCAATTCTGCTGATGTTTTCTCTCTCTCTCTCTCTCTTACACACACTTTCTGTCTCGTTTATTCTGACACCTTTCCTGCATTGACGATGGTCGCTATTTGAGTAAATGGAGAGTGAGAGAGAGAGAGTGAGTGCGAAAATACTGAGGGGAGAAAAACCTTTTGGGAAATTTATCGCGTTTGCCCGTATGGTAATGGCAAAAAGCGGACGTGAGAGATGTCTGCTTGTTCGGGAGGAAAAACTGGGGTACAAAAAAAGAACGAGTTGGGAGTGAAGAAGTGAAGAGGAAAAAAAAATTGTAATTTGTGTTCGTGCGCGTCGCGACACGGAAAATATCTTTTTATATTCAGACCACGAAAATCTTAAATGCGAAATTCTAATTTGAGATACCGCCGCCTCCGCAGTCGACGACGACCGCGAGCAGAAAGGGTAAACGCAAAGACTACTTCTTCAGCTCGAAAAGCAATTTATTACATCTCTTCTCTCTATCTCACTCTCTACACTCAACCAAAACCAACAACTACTATCTTACTAACCGCCTCAGCCGCCGCCGCCGCCGGCGCCCGCCCCCCCAATTCAAACCATCAGAGCCTTGCTTGTTGTTGTTGTCTGCGGTAAAAGCGAGGCGGCTGCGGAATGGAAAAGAAGAAAAAAGTAAATTCTGTATCGCGCCGGAGTAGGAAACAAGGCCGATCCTCATTTATTTATTATGCCCACTTTATTTTCTTTCATAACATGAATCAAGCGTGTGCTCTGAAGAAAATCGCATTTTTTACATTTCAAGTGCCCCCCCTCCCCTCTAATTACCACACCGTTCCATGTTCGTGCAAAGTTCCAAATAATTCGATAGATGTCGTGTCAATTTTTTTTTGACATTTCCTCCAAAACCAGTCATATTTTGAATCGAGGCATAGAATTCTGTTATAATTAGAATTGCATTGTGCCTAGAATTACAATTTTCGGGGCAGAATTTATCGACTTACATTTTGTCGATCGCTGTATATACCTCGTGCGTAGTCGATCTTTCTCTTTTTATTTAATTTTCCGCGACAAATGGAGAACGCATAAATAATTCTCTCGTTCTCCCCACACAATTTTACGGTCTGTCGCGTGCCGCCAACTTCGCCCGAAACAAAAGCGCAACCATTTATTATAATTCTTATTAAACGCAAAAAAAAATCCCCCAGGTTTTTGTGTTCGCTGCTGAATGGCAAACAAAACTCGCTAGAAATAATTTGAATCTATTTCTAATACAAATGTTCTGCTATTGTTATGAAGCGATGCATTCTAACTTGAATAACTACTAAAAAAGGTGTTTGCAAACTAACATTTTGCACACAAAAATATAATAATCTGCAGATTTTCTGCTTATCCAAATTTAGTATATACATACATTGGTCGAAGCTAGGGATGGTGTTTACTCGTTGTATTTATCTCACGAATTCCTATTTTCATGAAATCGAATCGCCTATGGTTAAATTCGGTTGTTTCCTGTTGAGATTCGCTATATTAATTATATAATAATAATAATAATAATGACAATAATATTGATAGAAGTCGACTAAAGTTGGCGGTGGTTGGAAGGAAAAGTGTTATGTAGCGACGTAATTTAATTAGCGTTTGAACTGTGCGCGCGCTAATTTTCAATTAATTAACTTTATTAATTACAAAGGATCGCATCCCTTTTCGCTGCTCTCTCTTCCACTCCCCACCCGTCGCGTTGCAAACCGCAAAAAAAAAAAAACAAAAGTGAAGAAGCCGTCGTCGTCAGACGACTCGATCTTAACGTTGGGTCGGTGGGTGCCTTTGATGGTTATCGAATTGTTCTGGGGAAACCCTAAAGTTGGCAGCACTTCATAATTAAATTTCCCTGGGATAGTTTGCGCGTATACCTGACGCAACCCTCGGAACTCTCACATACACCCCCCGCAACCCGACGACTGATGATTTAATGCGGTCGTGGGAGGCGGCGAATTTATGTTCGGGGCTTAGCGGGAGCGCGGGAAAACATAAAATTCATTCTCCTCCATTCCGCGCTCCACCGCCTCAGGAAAATAACTACATTATTATTCCTGCAAATCTGCCAAGACAACCACCACCGCCGCCCGCATTAACTGCTCGTTCGCTTGGGACACAAAAAAAAAAGAATGAGAATGAGATGATCCTAAGGCGTTTATTGTTGTCTGGTTGATATCGACAGGTGCACACGATGAAGACATAAATCATCGTCGCGATTCAATTTTCCGCGCGTCCCGGGAAAACTTTCCTAATAAGTCTTCCGGCGCGGCGACACGACACGACCGTATCTTCATTTCACTCATCTCTTCTCCGCTCCACTATCGACCAGTGAGAGAAAAAGAGAGAAAAGTATCCCAAATTGTTTTCCCTTCGGTGAGAAAAATAATAATAATAGTAAAAGGAAAAGCAGCGATCAATTGTTTTCCCGCCAACCCCAATTCGGTAAAGAAAACGATAGATGTTTTGCGTAATTCAATTATTTTGCCATTATCGCGTTTATCGCACGTCTCATTAATGACAGATGTCATATCGATGAACGTCAATTTCGATGTCTTTATTTGTTTTACCTCTTCACAATATAATATTTTTCCTGCATAAAGAAAGTATCAAATTGCAGAAACGATTTACTGTACTTTTCTTAGCGGACATCTCGATGACAGTTTCCTCGTCTTTTTGTCTACTCCATTTTCTCTTCTTTAATCTCTGATCAATATCGTAACAAGAAATTGAAATTATTATCTTTTGTTTCAAACATTTCCAAAATTAAAGTTCTATTTTGGGTCTCAATTGATTTGCATATATTTTGTTTATTTGTTCATATTCCACCATTTTGATTTTGATGTCTTAATAATTAATCTCAATTACGTTTGTCGATGCACATATTGTTGACATTTATCCGATAGGCATCACTTGAAAACAAAACAAAACTTTGACAGATGTCATATTATCGAAATGAGATTGTCAACGACGTCCGGTTTTGGGATCGTTCATCTCGCAAAAGAGGTATTGTGATTGAAAATTATAATGAATTTTGTTTTCTTCGAATAAAAATTGGTTCATAGTGCCTGGTGATTCAGTTTAAAATTGAATTTTTGTTACCGACTGTTCTATTGTATGTCACATTTGTTTTATGTAAATAATATCTGTTGATAATATCAAAATACGAAAAAAAGGTGTCGTTTAATTTGTGATTGTTAAAAAATGTTAATTCTAACGAAATTGATGCATGCACCTATTGCTGACAACGCTATAATTTTTTTCGAGATTCGATTGTTTCATCGAACAAAAAATAAATCTAAACAAAATGTTAACGCATGTCACATTAAAATGTGTTTGTCAACGACGTCAAGTCAAACTTTGTCCAATATGTAAGTGGATTCTTTTCATCGATCTCTTGTTTAGTATAAGAAAATGAATATGCATCATCCATCTTTCATTTTCAATGGAAGAAGTTCTAATTGCGGTCACGAATTAAATTTTTGTCGCAGATGTTGCATTCGTCGGCGACGAGACCATCGTCGTCGTCGTCGGCGGCGGCGGTCGTTGGACCGAACCATCATAACCATAGCAACAGTAACCATCAGCAACAGCAGCAGCAGATGATGATGGTCGAGCATCCGAGCTGGTCCAGCCAATCTGCGAGTCCTTCGCCGCCGCTACCGCCTCCGATGATCACCGCATCGGCGAGATGGGCACGAGTCGAGCAGCAGCAGCAGCACACCCCCAGCTCCGAGACGACGTCGTGTCCTCATTGCAGAGGACGTTTAGCCTCGTTACCGACGAGAACCACCTCGATCAGCAGCTATTCCGGCTGCAAAGGTAAAACGCTTCAAAATTTTCCTGCAATCATCACAAACCAAAGCCTATCATCGATTGATAAGGTTTACTTTCAAATAAATCCTAGCAAACGCTAACGTTTGATTTTCTATGACATTACTCCATCCATATACGGGCCTCTAATTATTTATTTAATCATCACAACAATAATTTTTCAAGTCTCTTTTTTATGAGCTGTATTAATAATAACGCATGTCATGCATTTTCGTATCGAAATAATCCAATTAATCTGATTATATTCATTTACAACTTGGATATTTTCAAAATATGTGCTAATTAAACAGTGATGATGTCGTTTTGCTTCTATTGTTTCCCCGATAACAAGTTTATTATTTTTTTATTGACAAATCAATTGGTTAATTGCTATGCCTTGAGGTGGATACGCCGGGCACTAAATACATTTCCTCTCTTTCTCTCATTTTTTTTCTATCTAAATGTATGCATTCAATTATTACACATGCACGTGTTGTTTCGGTGCACGTACCAATAGTGAGGGGGGGGGTGGTGGTTGCAACTTTAAAGCCGGAAATTGCGGCCGGTGAACTTCCGGTTCACGGACAATACGGCTTTATAAGCATGGGGTTTTGGGGTTCGCTGCAGTTGATATTCTTCGTTGTTGTTGGCGGTACTGGAAAGGGTGTGGGGGTTGAGGGATTTGAAGAGATCCGCAACCACCCACACACTGGCGCCACCCACTGTTGCGCGTCGCCCTTCGAAAGGGTCGCCTGATCCAACATACACCCACCACCCCACAGCGTTCAGAGACAGAGAGTGAGAGAGAGAAACAATAGTTTTCAATTTACAGTTCGTCGGGGCTAATTGCTTCTCTCCCTCGCAGCGACAGAAATCTAATTATGTTTTATTTATTTCGACCATTCCGACGACGAAATGAATACTTTCCGAAGATCCTCTCCTAATTACCAATTTATTGTTCTTCGTACTACACCG